>CM062809.1:864247487-864404987 GCA_031772625.1 Pinus tabuliformis
TGTCACACGGAATAAGTCGATCTTGCGGACAAGATAGACCTTCCTAGAATCTAAAGAAGACCTAATGACAAGCAAACCAACCAGACACTATCTTTCTCTAAATATGCTTTTATAAACAATAGCAAACAAGTGTTTTTAGGGCCTACCTTAGGTCCAACGCAAGCTTGTGGATGCCCTCGCTCTTTCGATCCAAATGAGCTCCTTTTCGCGAATCTGCAAACACAAACAAGGCAAACAAATTAAATAGCACCTGAAAAGCCAATTGCATAAAACATATTTAACATGAAAGTCAAGGAGTCCATGAAACAAATAACATGAGATACTTGTTGAGAAAAATGAGTTTGATTGTATTAATTCAAAAGAAAAGAACTTTACAACCTTTCCTTGACGCTGTACAAGCTCCTCCCAGGGTCCAGCAAGAAGTCTCCTCTACTTTGACAAGTTTCACTCACTCCCCAATGAAGCCAAAAAGGTATGTGATCTCTCCTCTTAGGCTCAACTAGGAAGTCTTGATTTCACCAGCATTTACCCTAAAAAATGTTCAGCTTCTAACCTCCCATGCAACCAGCCCAATGCCTGTATTTATAGTGCAATGGAGGGAGTTACTAGGTCCTCCTTCAAAGGGATAAAGCCCTCCTTCAAAGGGATAGCTCCTCTCATCAAGGGATTAGCTCCTTCTCTTTTGGGATGCATGAACCACCTCAGAGCGAACAATCCACGTCAAAATTCCTTCTAGAAACCTCTAGAATTAACCCAAAGTGAGTTTTTTAAGATAAAACTTGCGCCTTTTGACTTTCACAGGGGTCCGCACCTACACCGTTAGGGACAGAGCGGGCAGGTCCGCAGTTTTGTACACAGAAGGTGCGGGACCGCAGGTGACCATGAGAGAAAGTGCGGAACTACATTGATTTTTAATGTCTTTCTCTCATTTCCAAAGCTTGATTTGAAGAGCTGAGGTCTGAGACTTGCTTAGGAGGACAGTACAAGTGATGATAGACCCATACTGACTGCAAATAATCATGGTGACGATATTTTTGTGTAACAGATTGCCCCCTAAAGTGCGAAGTCTGTAGTAGATGAGGATTTCTTATCATTTAGGAAGAGTGAAGTACTTTATCATTTCGAGGATCATCTTGTGGAGAGCCCGGTTGGAACCTGTAAAAACATTCAATGCAAGATATATATATGAGATCATATCATCGCTGAGGTAGGCATTCCCATACTCAGATCAAAACTGACTAGAAAAACTAACTACTGCTCTGATATAGGAATGATCTTGTAAAACATCACAAGTATAGACTCATGTGGACACAGTATGGACGCAGCCATCTGTTTATGAATAGTCCATTATATAATGAATACAAAATTCCTCGCAGCCTGGATTGTGGAAACTAGATCCAGGGTCTTCATTTCTACTTCCCGAAACAGTACGATTCTATCCATGCGAATGAATGTGTTGATGTCGAACATGGTAGAAACCACTTGATTACCAGTCAATGATGTAAACTGTTAACAAGTGTGAGAGAAACCACCAGTGATGTCAATGGCTCTCAAAGTACCCAGTACAATCCATGAGATGCGAATAAATGTGTTGATGTCGAACATGTCACGGAATCCTTTGATCGAAAGTCAATGATGTAAACTGTCGTCAAAGGCGAGAAACCTGCCATTGAGGCATGCAGATCTCAAGGTACTGACGATTCCTAGATCATCTTTCTAGATAATGAGCTGATGTCGATAGAAAGCGATCCGTCGTAGGCAAGCCCACAACACGAAATCATAGATCAAGTTGAAGAAATTTAGTTGCAAGGACTGACTCAGGGATGGTCAAGATGGATGACAGATATTTTGCAGATGAATGGCTTATTGGCAGTGACCTCTTGAACACATAACGACACGACAGATGGCTTGGTGACAATTGACCCAAAGTTAATACCCAGAAACCGGCTGAAGACTTTCAATGTGGTTTGATCAACTGTTAGGCAAAGGATTTCCCAACCCAGGTGAATAAAAGTGTCGTGTTCAAGAGTGGTTACAAAGTATGACAAACAGCTCATTTTTCTCTCTTTTCCCCCACCATTTCTGGCAAGTACCTCTTTATTTTTGACAAGCTTGAGGAGGATAACATTTGCTTGATTATAAGCTCATCCTTCGGATGAGTCCAACTTAGTTTAAATTCGAACCCTAAGAAGGAGTGGTTCGTTCCTGTTTGTAATTGAACAGGTCCTTTACTGTGAAATTTTAACGAGTCCAGTATAGGAGAAACTCGGCGTTTTTCAATTTTAGAGAGTCTGAAAAAACTTAAGAAGACTCCAGGGTTGACCTTTTTCGTAAATTTGTGTCTCCCAAGCCAAAAAAGTATAAAATAATACTTGAGAGAACCGCTTGATCTTTTACGACCAAGGAGTACTTTTCGTCATTAGTGCCCTTGACCCGAAAAAGTAAAAAAGCGATCAATGACACGTCGTTTTATAACCAATATCGAATTTGAAACGACAAAAATCCGGCAATCTTTTCATGTTTTTTACGGTCGGAAAAGAGCTGTAAGTGGACCGTCTTTTAATTCCGTTTTAACGAGTTTAAAAGAAACACTCGGCAATCTTTTCATGTTTTAGGAGTCAGAAAAGAGCTTAAAGATGACTCTACATGTTTTTTCGTCGAAAATGATAGATTTCGCCTGAATAATCCTTTATTCTGCACAAAAACACAAACATTACTCATACCTGTTTGAAATGGATAAAAATGTCGAAAAATACCTTTTCAAAGTGAAACATAAACAAATTTGCAATTTATTTACTCAAAAAACTTATAAAAGGGCCTTTGTCAATTCATTTTTACCGTTTGAGTTTGGGTGAGAAAATAGTGCTTTTGCTCAGAAAACTTTCCGTGAAGATTGCGGAAAATCCAACCGTCGGAATCGAACGCCGTCTTCTCCAGGTAATCCACATCATCCCACTCTTCATTTTTAACCGTTTAATTTTTTGTTTTAGTCCATTTATTTCATTTTTGGGAGGGTTTTTAGGCACAAAACCCGCGCGCGGGCCCGCAGGTTTACCATTGCGGGCCTGCGGACCCGACTTTTTCTCCATTGGAAAAAAGCTCGGGTCCGCACCTTCCATGTAGACAAAGTGCGGTCCCACGCACTGTGTCTAACCCGAAGGGTGCGGTCCCCGCCACAAGGGTTTTTAACCCAAAATTCTCAAAAATGGACCACACAAAATAATTTCTAGCATTTTAATTTGTCTTTATACTTGATGCAGAGAGTACATCATGCTAGATTGGCGCGAACGAGAGCATGAGGACGTGGATGCTGCCGCATGGAATCATCAGCCTTCACTTGATGCTTTGAGGGCGTGCGGATTGTACAAATTCTGGGCCATTCCTGGCATGAGGGCTCAGGTGGATTTCTTACAGTGGTTGGTTGACAGATGGAGCATACAGGACCAGTGCTTCTTCATTGGCGGCCACCAGCTCGAAATCGAGCCGGCGGACATATATTTCTTGACTGGTTTGCCTAAGAGAGGCGAAGACTTGACTCTGCACGGACTAGGCCAGGTGGCCAGTCTGTCGATAGCCTCAGGCTAGAGTACTGCAACAGCCAGGCTAGAGACAAAGGGATAGACATAAAGACCATATCCCGTCCTGAGCTCATGGTGATTGCGTTCACTGTCACCAGACTTTGCGGAGCTGCCGCATTACATATTGCCACCGGATCCCAGATGCGTATGGCAGTTGATTGCTTTCGAGGCACCATCTTCAACTGGTGCGATGCCGTGTTGGCCAATGTGAAAGGCCAACTGACCAGGGCCAAGAACGGACGACTAAAGACCTTTGGTTATGGGGCTTTGGTTGTGAGTTTTGGCCTGGAGAGGGTTCCTATGCTGATCCCACAGCACCTTACTGTTGGAGCTGGGCTTCCTCGAGAGCCCAAACTGATGCGATGGGTCGCAGTTATGGCCCGTCACCCGACGAGAGGACAGAGGTTGCTCGATTCAAACCTGAGTATTTCCAATGGCTGGAAAACCAGGTCTTTTCCATTCAGGACTTCCCTTACGCTGGGATAGATTTTCGTGGTGACCCAGACATGGTTCTTCCACCAGGAGAGCAGTGGGATGAGTCAGGTAAAATCCTTTTCAACATTTTCTATTTTAATTTTTTTTGTTATTTTTTCATCGTCTCAAAACTGATAGTAAAAATTTCAAATGCAGATGTGGGTCCACAGCGACCAGCCGCTCTCCGCCTTACGAGAGGAAGCAACCAGTTGCACCCGCGCCAGCCCCACAGGACGAATCAGCAGAGTTTTTGGCCGAGTTGGAGGGTCATCTCGAGCGCTTGACAGGAGATATTCCTGAGACCACTATAGACGACATTCCTCGTCGACTTCAGCGCTATGTGATTGGGGTCCCGGGACCTTTTAGGAGGTTCCTTTGCAAGGTGGCCCGTGCAGTGGTTTCTTATAGAGATCATCACCAGTGATAGGATGATCGCCTATTGTGGGCACATGTGACATTTTTGTTTTTTGTACTTATCATTTTTGCCGATCATAAGGTGTTTTTCAACCTATGATCGAGGACGATGTATTTTTTGACACACTCCTATATATAAATCACTATTACCGGCTTATCTTGTAAATCATGTTATGGAATGGTTTTAAATTTACATGTATGATTATTGCAAATGTCTATTTAACATTCGAGAAGCAATTGCATCTGCTAATGTATTTAAAGATCTTGGAATATGCTGATATTCAATATAATCAAATTCACGTTCCAAGAGACGCACTCTCAAAAATAATCTTAATAACACTGGATTTCTAATGGCATACACTCTATTAAGCTGTAATACAACGAGTTCAGAATCTAACCTCACTATCAAACTCCGAATCCCAAATGAAATAGATTCAGATAATAACTCAATCACTGCACTATACTCGGCAATGTTGTTCGTTGTTTGACCGAGGCTTACCCCATGCATAGATACTAACTCGTCAGAGGGCGAATAGATAACCCAAGCTGCGGAAGAGATGTTCCGTGTATTACGACAAGCACCATCAGCAAAACCAATGTATGTTTGGAGAGGCATCGACATCTGCAATATCAAGAGTAAAACCAAGATAAGCAGGAATAATGACGAAAAACACTCTCTAAGCTAAGCACACTGTTTAAACTAAAACACACCAGCTAGAAAGAAAAAACTATCCTAACTAAATATCTCCATACCCATTCTTTTAAGCATAATACCTCTTCAAGTAAAGGCCATTTCTAGGTTTACCCAAAGAGTCCCCGTCAAAGTCTACCAATTCATAGGCCCCTTTGGCTAGCTTTCGCTTAACAACATAGGGACCATGCCAAATAGGAGCGAATTTTCCAGCGCCTAATTTATCATTAGCTTGATCATAAACTAAGACTAGATCTCCTTTCGAAAAATTTCGAGGGGTCACATTTCGATATACTGAGCTTTCATTCGTTTTGCGTGAGTCTCGATCGCCAATGCAGCATCACGTCGATTCTCATCTAATTGAGCCAAGTATAACAAACGCTTTTCCTCTTCGGAAGTGGCTGGAAGTAACTCGATGGCCATTTGCAGTGACGGGATTTCGCATTCAATGGGTAACACAGCTTCCAAACCATAGACTAGTTGGAAAGGAGTGAACCCTATTGATGTTTTTACTGAAGTTTGGTATGCCCAAAGCGCTGAAAATAGCATGTTGTGCCAATTCGACCGATGAATCCCAATGATTCGTCGGATCATGATAACTAAAACTTTGTTGATGGATTCAACCAGACCATTCGCTTGTGGATAATAAGGGGTTGAACTATCGTGACGTAAACCAAGCTGGCCTGTAAGTTCGGTCATCATAACATTTCGAAAATGACGCCCATGATCAGTGATTATCACTTGTGGGACACCAAACCTAGCAATTATATGATTGAACACGAAAATTGCAGCTGTCTTGCCGTCTGCCTCAAATGTAGGCATCGCCTCGGCCCACTTAGTAAAATAATCTACCGCAAGGATGATATACGCATGCCCCCCGCCGAGTGAGGGTTACATGTAATAAAATCGATACCCCATTTGGCAAAAGGACCAATGGAAATTATAGGGTGGAGAGGAGCAGGTGGAGCGCACATCTTACGATAAAAAATCTGGCAGTTGTGGCATTTTCGGACCGCCGTAATACAATCTTTAAATAAAGACGGCCAGAAGTAGCCAGCGCACAATATCTTTTGGGCTGTGGCAAACCCAGACATATGACCGCCACATGCTCCAGAGTGACAGTCATTTAGAACCCTTTCAGCTTCCTCGTGAGTTAAGCAACGTCGAAAAACAGAACCGCCCCACGGCGATAAAGAGTATCTCCAATAATCCTGAATTGTTGGGACTGGAATCGAATTTTTGACGTTCTGACCTTGAAATTTCTGGCCAAAGGATTGGGTCTGGAGATAAACGATGATATCCCCATACCACGGATCTAAAGTGCTGATTAGAAACAAGGATTCGTCCGCAATGGGCTCCTCCGCCACAGTTTCCGTGTCAGCACGCGGGAAGTCACACATTAACTCCGCAAAAACTAAAGATTTCTTAGACTTAGATTTCTCAAATTCCAAGTCGAACTCCTGCAGGATAACGATCCATTTAGAGTACTTGCCCCCTAGCAATTGCTTGGTCAAAATGTAGATCATAGGGTTGCAATCCGAAATTACCGTAGTTTTACGTAGTAAAATGTAGTGACGAAAACGTTGGACAGCTTGAACGGCTGCCAATGCCAATTTCTCCACATGTGAGTATTTTAGCTCAGTTGGATTTAAAGTTTGACTAAGGTAATATATCACATGTTCCGTTCCAAATTCATCTTCCTGAACTAAGACCATTCCAATGGTGGAATGAGAGGCGGCGAGATACAAGAAGTAATCCTGGTTGTAGTTGGGAGGATGCAACAATGGTGCATGGGTCAACGCGTGTTTGAGTGCATCAAAAGATTTCTGAGCTATCTCATCCCAATAGAATGGAGTATTCTGCTTCAACAACCGGGTAAAACCCTTTGTAACCTCGGCGTAGTTAGGAATGAATCGTCGTAAAAAGTTTGCTTTTCCCTGCAAACTTTGGAGTTGGCGAAGACTCGAAGGAGGAGGCAATTTGATGATAGCTTCGACCTTCGAGGGATCAACGCGAATGCCGGCTTTCGAAACTACAAACCCCAGCAATCGACCCGTTTCTATACAGAAGACACATTTGTGTGGGTTCAACCGAATACGATAATGCCTACACCTCATAAAGATTGCTCGTAAATGGACGAGGTGATCAGCTCGATGTAATGAATGAGCAGGCAAGTCATCGAGATAGGGTTGCACAATGTGCTTGATGTCATGAAACGCATAAGACATCGCCCTTTGAAAAGTTTCTCCGACGTTCTTAAGCCCAAAAGGTAACTTGCAATAAGCAAATGTCCCCCATGGACAAATGAAAGCCGTTTTTGGTTGATCGGCAGGTAGAATATTGATTTGATTGTATCCGGAAAAACCGTCATGAAGGAGAATATTTCGCTGCCGGCACAATCATCAATGATTTGATCGATATAGGGAGTTGGGTAATTGTCCTTTGGACAGGCTCGATTAATGTCCCTATAATCGATGCATATTCTTATTGTTCCCTGCTTTTTGTTAACCGGAACAATATTCGATACCCAATCCGTTAACGGGATCGGATAAATGAAACCTGCTTTCAATAATTTTTCAACTTCTGCTTTAATTGCAGCAGCTTTTCGTGGGTGAATCTGACGCAAACGTTGCCGGACGGGTTTAGCGTCCGGGTAAGTCTTGATCTCATGAACAACAATCGCGGGATCAATTCCTGGCATTTCCTCATAGGACCAGGCAAACACGTCGCAGAATTCTTGAAATAGGGCCTTATATAATTGAATTTCGTCATCTGTACACGAGGCACCTATATGAATGTTCTCAACAATTCCGGGCTTAACCGAAATGTCAATAGGAATAGTTCGAGAGATGTTTCCCAAATTTAACTCTGAATCGGGATGTTTCATTGGATTCTGAGGTTCCTTGACATATTCAGTTGTAAAAATTGATGAGAAATCATTTTCAAAACGATCATCCTCAGGTAAAAACGAAGATCTGTGATGGAGATCTTCCCATGGTAAATCATCTACACATAGGATTTCACGAATTTTCTCATCAGAGTGAACAAGTTCAGAAAACGTAGTTAAATCCGAGGTTGATGTGAAAAGTGATTCCTCACGGACCACATTCATTAAGTCATTTTTGGTTGAAATGGGTCGGCAAAAGACTGCACGGCTTCATAGGCAATTTCATATGGACTCAAAGGCATGGCATTACCAAATGAGTCTATCTCAGATTCAGAAGGAATGATCCAAGGATCATCATAAACAATGGTGTCTGATGTAATCATATGAATGGTTGCAAATGAAGATGATGCGTTGATTGGAGGAAAAGGAAAAGTTCCCAGTAAACCGGCATCTTTAACTAATCCTACTCCAACATCCTTATATGGGATAGTCGTTTTACCGACATGCTGAATACTCTCCGAAGAGGCTGGGTCGGATGAAAAGTAAGCCAGCTGGTCTATTGTTACGATCTTTCCATTGTGTGGAAACTTTATTACTCGAAAGACCGATGAAACGACCGTTGTCATAGCGTAAGACCAACTTCGACCCAAGAGAAGGTTGTAATCTAGAGGGGCATCAACCACCTCCACATCTAGACTAACGGTTTTTCCTTCAACCCCTATAGGCAAATCCTGTAGAATGCCAAAAGGATGAAACCCACGACCATCAAAGGCCTTTAGAATCGTCGGGGATTGATTTAGCGAAGGAGAACCAAGCGATCTCCAACACTGTATCGACATAATACACGTTGAGGCTCCCTCATCAATTACAGTCCGATGAATAAGCCTGTTTTTGACTATCACTGGAATCTGGAAAGCCATTTGATGAGGAAAACGCGGTGTACTATTTTCTAGATCGAAAATTATTAGGTTCAGGTCCTGAACATCAACAGCTCCTATAGCCGACAAAAGTAATTTACGTTGTGCTGGACATGATTGCAGCACTTCCAAAGCCGACATTGCTGAGGGTGAAACAACTAAATCCTCAACAATGTTATAATTCTGAGCCGCTCTCGCATGTGGATTGAAAGCTGACTTTCGAAGTATACCCTTGGCAGGCGGTTTGATTACCAAGTCTGGATTAGGTTTCTTGATCTGTAGTGGATCGGAACCGGGAGCTGAGGTTGATGGATTAGAATGAGAAGATTCTGCTTCTTTACCATCAACAGGACTTTTACTACCATAATCTTGCGATCGAGTCGCAATCCTAACATGGGACATCATCAGTATGGGTTCTTCATTGGAATTCGAGGATGAACCTATCATCTTACTGTCTTGAGCCGGAAAAGGATCCTTCAAAACAACAGGAGTTTGGGAACCCTTGACAATCTTCGCAACCTCTGCACGATGAGGGCAGTCTCTTGTAAAATGTTCATCGTCACAAATGAGACAAGGATAACGAGGTTTGCGCTTTTCATCATTGGATTCCGCCTTTTCAGGTTTCTCCTTTGAACTTTTGTCCGTTTTATTCTTCTTCTTTCCTTTCTTCTTCCCACCGGATTTTGATTTGGCTGTAGATGACTCTACAACGTGAATATCGGCGGAAATCTCTGCAGAAGAATCTCCTGTTGGGGAATCAGGAAGGTTATGATAGGGGAAGAATTCTTGGAAGACTTCTTCTTACTTTTAGTGTTAACCGTGCCAATCATACCATCGGCGGCATGAGATCCCGAAGGAGCTGCAGTGATTTGATTTTGCTTGGGAAGATCGGGGATTTTTTCGTGTAACGTACCTGACTGAGTATAGACCAAGTCAAGGTACTGTGCTTGAGCAATTACTTGCTCCTCAGTAACAACTCCGGCTTTAGCAACATCTTCAGTGATCTTTGGCAACAAAGATTTTACAAACCACTCAGCCAAGATTTGATCCGGAATAAATACCTTCACTAAACGTCGTCGACGTCTCCACTCATGAATATGATCTGAAATGTAAGTGGATGTCGATTGTTTTAGCGAAGTTAAAAATTCCGTGCCATTGTCATATCGGACTGGCAACTGAAAATGAGTAAAAAACGAGGTAGCTAACTGACTAAAATTATAAAAAGTGCCTCGCGGTAACTCAATGTACCACTTGGCCGCGAGACCAATTAGAGTGCGCTGGAAAAGTCTAAGATGGATTGAATCATCTGTGATGGAGTTAGATGCACACCAGAGGTGGTAAGTCATCACATGGTTCGACGGGTCCTCTCCTGATTTACCTTCGAACTTGGGAATGTCACTGGGAAACTTATTTGGCATTGGCGGCCAAAACGGAAGATAATTAATGGGATCGTTCGTTAGGCGCGACAAGTCAGGTAAGTCCAAAGTTGCGATAAACGGTAACTGCCGATTAGGATCCCTAAAACTCTGGGTCATGAGACCAGCCCCAGGAGGAGGATATCCAGGATAACTAGGAATAGGAATCGCGTTCGGGATATTGTATCCTCCCAGAAAACCAAGATTAACCGGACCGTACTAGGGTTGTTGAGGTTGTTGATAAGTGTACCCAGGATACGGTTGATACTGATAGACTGGCTGCTGCACAGCAGGACCGAATTGGTACTGTCCCTGGTACGGTTGATAAGTGTAATGTGGTTGACTTGTGACAACCGTACTTAAACCAGGTTGTCCTACAGGCATCTGAACCGAAGTTTGAATTGTAGATCCAGACGGTGGTAAAGATGTCTGAGGAGTAGATACAGGAACAGTAGAAACCGGAGCTGTCGATACTCCAGAAGTAGGTGGGGTAGATTGAACAGATGTTGCGGCAGTTGTAGCAGTCGTTTGAGGCAGAGTACGAGGTGTACTAGGCCCAGGCTGAGAAACTACCGAAGGTACAAAAGTTTGAATGTTAGACTGGACTGGTTGCTGGGATGTACCAGAAACTAAGGGTTGTCTAGTTTGAGATGACAACTGTACACTTGGCTGCAACACCTGTTGGGTTTGCGATGGATCCCACACTATATTCATTCCGGGGTACTGACCCATAACAGGTTGAGAATACTGAGAAACATAACCGGGTTGAGGGTAGGATTGATAATTGAAAGGTACATTTCTGGTTCCTTGAACATACGTTTGACCTTGGGGTGGTTGGAAACCTTGGTTCGAGTATTGACCTTGGGGTTGATACCCTTGAGGCACATACTGATACTGGGGTTGACCTTGAGGTATAAATTGATACTGGGGTTGACCTTGGGGTACATATTGAGTCTGGGGTTGACCTTGAGGAACGTACTGTCCCGTAGGTATGTACTATCCTTGAGGTTGCCCCCCAGGCGTTAATTGAGGCTGCCCCCCAGGCGGTAACTGACCACCTTGAGGTTGAGGATTGGGAATAGAACCTGACATCATGAGAATGTCTTCTACGCTCAATGGCTTAGTACCATTGTTTCTAGTTAATAACCCTTACTCAATGGGTTGAGGAGATGCTCCCGAAAAAGTACCAGAAAGTGACTGATACCCGGAGGGAACATAAGGACCGCCGTACAAAAAAGATTCGGGCGATTGGGTAAACATGGATGACTGTCCTGCCATATTGACAGGAGTATAAAAACCTCTAGGTGTTGGATGATAAGGAGCACGAGGTGGTGAAAAACTTAACCCTGGGTTTTCTAGAAAATTAGTCAAAGAAAGATACCAAGAACTACTCCTAGGAGGACTGTAAAAAATTGATTCACGCTCCCTTAGTTCAATAACAGGTTGATTTTCAGGGATAGGGATGCCTACTTCTTCTTCCAGAGCAAGTTCTTCAATAGCAATAAGTCCAGAAGGAAGATCTTGGGTGATTACTCTTTCTACCCTAGGTGAACCAGGACCACTAGAAGTTGGAGAAACAAACCCCAATGTTGGAGTAGCAGCAAATTCACTTTCAGGCTCGGATATTTCAGGTTCCTCACCTATATCACTAGTAGATGAAAAGCTACCAGCAATTTTGGAAACAGACACTGACTATGGATTATACTCTGCTACTAACAGTTGAAAATCAGGATGTACTATCAAAGAAGGTTCTCCTTCCTCAGGTGACCCAACTCTACTGTCTCTAGGAGTTACGAGGACTTTCAAGCCTTCGAGCTGGCTCGGTACTTCCTCAGGAGGTTGGCCCCGAAGTCTACGGGACTTCCTCAGTAACTCAGCCACGTTTACAAACTCAGGAGACTGGCCCCGAAGTCTACGGGACTGTCTTGGTAATTCAGCCACAGTTAAAGACTTTTAACTACTTCACACGCAAACAAAGTAAAATCTCAATGAAAAGCACCTAAAGTCTCTAAAGAACCAAACAAATTTGAATCACATGCCTAAAGAATCTAGGAGATCAAACACACACAAACAGTAACTTTCCATACCGAAAACACTAGTTGGTGATGAAATCCAACGTCGCAGAGTTCAATACAGAAATGGCAGTTGGAACAGTTACCCCGGCAACCTGCTTAAGCAATAGACTGGCACAAGTTCCTCCACTTAACCGTCTCGAGTGAAATGAACCCCCCAGAAAATCCAAGTGAGTCTAGCCGACGTCTGCTCCAGGTACAGTGGGATCTTCCCACCACTGTCACCTCAGGAAGAGTCCAAAAGAATATGGCCACTAAGGTTACCAACTGAGACAAATACACCTGGGGGAACAGTCTACGATCCGATACGCACGCAAGGGCAGAGTAGCAAGCTCAATCCGCTTGAAGGCTCCTTGACATAATCCAAGGTTTACCAACAAGTGACCCCAGGCTCCTCGACAATGGTTAATCTGAGGTTTATCATTTTTAATACGTGAATATCTGGCGTCGTTCCCAATGAGGAAGGATTGATTCCCACACTGGTTCGAACACGATCTCATGCTTCTCCTTTAAGAGGAGCTTTCCCAGAGCATAAATGCAACAATTGGATTTCTTCCCTACCACAAGATACAACTACTTGTTTGTTTTTACTGTCTTGGAGAGTTAATTACTCTCCTACTCCAAGACACTAGCCTAAGCTAAGTTGGTGTATCAGAGCCCTAGAAATAAAAATGTTACTAGGTGAATTTTACTTTAAGCGTTAATTTTAGTGGTTTTTGTTTAAGTCCAAAGGTGCGGAGATGAAACTCGTGGTATGAAGACTCGACTCAAAATCACTAAAAATGCACCTAAGATGATCTAAACAATCTTTTTCTCTTCGATGAACTTCTAAACTAAGAAAGAGTTTGAGAATGCAAATACTTTGTAAACACAAATCTTTCTCAATTAAACAAATTAAAAGAAGAGCTTTTTCCTTTCCAAAGCACTCAAAACGAGACAACTAGTTATTTCACAAAAATTTCCCTTTTCGTTTCAAAGCACTCAAACACTACAAAACAAACTTTTTTCAAAAGAGATTTTTATATTTTTTAATAAAACACTCAAAACTATGAAAATGACTAACTTTGAGATCTACAAACTATAAAAACCTATTTGAAGTCAAAGCCTACTAAAAGTCTTTTTTAAGGATGTTTTACTTAGCTAGATGTAAGCTAAGGACCAATTTATGCAGAATCACAAATAAGTCAAGAACAACCAATTTTGTTTTCTTTTTGAAAATGAAAATCCAAACTTTCAAACACAAGCTTTTCGAAGTTTTGTAAAGAGAAAACTCAAAGCAGATTCCTCAAACAAGGGGAGATTTCATAAATGGTCAGACTCATAAGAAGGCTGGTATACACTAAGGTGATCTGAAGTCCCTACAGCTTCTAAGCTCAGAGCCACTACACAACCAAAATGAAAAACAAACCCAACAAGCAAAACTCCTAGGAATTTCACCTAAAACCCTAACACTAATGAAATCAATCCAAGGAAAGCTTCTGACAAGTTATATGCAGGTCTGGGTAGTGGATAACAATTTCTAAACACAAACTAAGCTGACTAAAAGAGGAAATCTTAGGGTTTTCAAAATTTTGACAGGGTCCAGAGGCCCACAGTTGGCACAGGTGCGGTCCCGCTCTGTGCTAAAAGCCAAGCTGCGGGTAGGTACGCACTATGTCAAACGGCTAGGGTGCGGTCCTCTCCCAAAGATATGAAAAACAAAAAATAACCCTGGATCTACAGACTCTACCCAATTTTACACACAACAAGCCAAAAACAGAAACAAAAATAGAGTTTCTCAGGTCAAAGTAAAAACAAGGAAAACAATCAAGTCCCCAGCGGAGTCGCCATTTTGTCACATGGAATAATTCGATCTTGCGGACAAGATAGACCTTCCTAGAATCTAAAGAAGACCTAATGACAAGCAAACCAACCAGACACTATCTTTCTCTAAATATGCTTTTATAAACAATGGAAAACAAGTGTTTTTAGGGCCTACCTTAGATGCAACGCAAGCTTGTGGATGCCCTCGTTCTTTCGATCCAAATGAGCTCCTTTCCGCGAATCTGCAAACACAAACAAGGCAAACGAATTAAATAGCACCTGAAAAGCCAATTGCATAAAACATATTTAACATGAAAGTCAAGGAGTCCATGAAACAAATAACATGAGATACTTGTTGAGAAAAATGAGTTTGATTGTATTAATTCAAAAGTAGAAGAACTTTACAACCTTTTCCTTGACATTGTACAAGCTCCTCCCAGGGTCCAGCAAGAAGTCTCCTCTACTTTGACAAGTTTCACTCACTCCCCAATGAAACCAAAAAGGTATGTGATCTCTCCTCTTAGGCTTAACTAGGAAGTCTTGATTTCACCAGCATTTACCCTAAAAAATGTTCAACTTCTAACCTCCCCTGCAACCAGCCCAATGCCTGTATTTATAGTGCAATGGAGGGAGGTTACTAGGTCCTCCTTCAAAGGGATAAAGCCCTCCTTCAAAGGGATAGCTCCTCTCATCAAGGGATTAGCTCCTTCTCTTTTGGGATGCATGAACCACCTCAGAGCGAACAATCCACGTCAAAATTCCTTCTAGAAACCTCTAGAATTAACCCAAAGTGAGTTTTATAAGATAAAACTTGTGCCTTTTGACTTTCATAGGGGTCCGCACCTACACCGTTAGGGACAGAGTGGTAGGTCCACAGCTTTTGTACACAGAAGGTGCGGGACCGCAGGTGACCATGAGAGAAAGTGCGGAACTAGAGTTACATTGATTTTTAATGTCTTTCTCTCATTTCCAAAGCTTGATTTGAAGAGCTGAGGTCTGAGACTTGCTTAGGAGGACAGTACAAGTGATGATAGACCCATACTGACTGCAAATAATCATGGTGACGATATTTTTGTGTAACAGTGACCTTCCAAGCTTTATCTGTGAAAGTTGTCACACAACCTTCACTGCCTAACTACCTTGTTGAAATCAGATTTTTCTTCAGATTTGGAACATGCCTTACCTCCTTTAGTAGCCATTAGTTTCCATTCTGCTGTTTTACAAGAACCTTACCCATTCCAACAATTTTACAGGGTTTATCATCACCCAAATGGACTTGTCCAAAATCTCCTTGAACATAGTCATGAAAATATTTCTTATCAGGTGTGGCATGGAATGAGGCCCCTGAATCTACCACCCAGGAATCAATAATATTTTCAAAAGAAAGAATCAAAGCATCTTGTAACACCTCACCTATCACATTTGCTTCATGATTGTTTTCTTGTTGTGCATATCCTTATTTTCCCTTCTGAGATCTACAGTCTTTCTTTAGGTGTCCTTTCTTTCCACATTTCCAGCACACTATCCCCGATCTGGACTTGGATTGCCTTTCCTTGATTTACTATGATATCCTGAGCTCTTTCCTCTTTCCATTTTTCTTCCCCTAGACTCTGCACTTAAATCATTACCCAATGTCTCACCAGAGCTTTTCCGTCGCATTTCCTCTCTAAGGATAGCATTAACAACATCATCAAACTTTAAAGTACTAGATCTAGAAACAGAGTTACTAATGGCCATTACTAAACCATTCCAACTTTCTGGCAATGAGCACAAGAATAAAAAAGCTCTAACTTCATCATCAAATTACCCCTACAGAACTTAACTGACTTGTAATAGTATTAAAATCATTTAAATGGTTTGCAACAGATCCACCTTCCGACATCTTCATATTAAATAATCGTTTCATAAGAAATACCTTGTTTGAGGCCAAGGATTTTTCATATAGTTTCGCCAACACCTTAATCAAACCCTTTGTCATTGTTTCCTTTGAAATGTTGAAGGCGACTGACGCTGCGAGGCACAACCATACTATTCCGAGTGCCTTTCCATCGAGAAGGTTCCATTCTTCATCTATCATACCCGTCGGCATCTTTGTTTTTCCGCCCAATGATAGGTACAAATATTTCTGATACAAATAATCTTCCATTTGCATCTTCCACAGCGAGAAGTTCTGGCCGTTAAATTTCTCGACCCTAAACTTACCATCTTCTGCCATTGCTCCTACTCGAACGAGGAACCCTTCTTTCCTGCGAGTTTATCAGCCAAATAGACCTTCGGCTCTAATACCAGTTGTTAGAAAATTATATATTACAGAGCAATGGAACACCTAGAATATTACATAAATATAAACATAGAAAATGCATAAAACCAGAGAGACAAAGATATACGTGGTTCACCCAGTTTAGGCTACGTCCACCCTGAACAGCCAGTCCTTCCTTTCTATTATCCTGCAAAATGAAGAGACACAACCTACAGCAGATCCGTTGTAATATCCTTTGTTTTCTCTCATAGTCTCACCTCTCCTTTTATCGCTGGGAGAATACACATCTATTACACAGCCTCAATACAATGCCCTCATACAAAGAGAGGGGTTTCCTTCTAGGGCAAAAAACCCTAAACTAAACATAAGTTCTACCATCAAATCATCCATCTAACGAACAGCCTAGATTGATTAGAAATTAATGTACTTTTACAAGGAAATTTTACATCTGTTTTTAGCTTTGGGGGCGCTGCCCCCGAAACCCCTACTGGGGGGCAGCAGCCCCCCCGAACCCCCGCGGGGGGGACAAGTTCCGCCCACACCCCCCCACGTGGAGGGGTGTACAAACTTCCTGGGGTATACATCCAGCTGAAACAAAGACCTCTAAATAATCATACTCCACACCCAACAAGTTTCCTAGCCATGAGGTCCATGGTAGAGGAAATGTATAAGGACTTTAGGAAACATAAATATGAGGATTCATCAGGCTCGAAACAAGATAAAGGAGAAGAAGAATCTCTCCTCCATGACCACTCAAAAGGCAAAGGGAAATAAGAAAGCTTTCTCACACCTCCTAATAGCCCTGAACATAAAGAGAAGGCATCTTTGATTAAATTAGATGTTAAATTTGATTTACCAATATATGATGGAGAGCTGAATGCGGAGAAGCTGGATAATTGGATCAGACAAATTGATGTGTATTGCGAAGTGTAGAGTATCGACTCAGACAAGAGTAAGATTCAGCTGGCCAGCCTACGCCTTGGAGGCACTGCTTTGGTATGGTGGGAAGTTAGGACACAAGCTGACATGAAGAAACATGGTAAGATTCTTTCTGTCTGGAGTGAATTTGTTTCTACAATAAAAAAGCAGTTCTATCCACTAGCTTACATGCAGCGAGCCATGATGAGCTGGAAAACTCTTCACTAATTGAAAGGGAAAAATGTACAGGGTTACACTCAAGAATTTAGGAAGAGATCTTTGATTCTAGGAATTTCATTAGACTCACCTGAGACTCTGTTGAAGTACATAGGGGGTCTACACAGCTACATGAGGCACACTATCCTCATGTTTAATCCCACTAGTATAGATGAGGTATTTGTTCAAGCTACGCATCTAAAAGCTAGAGGAAAGAATTAGAACCCAAAAGTTGGAGGATCATCCAAGCCCATTGCAAGCAAGAATAAGGAGAAAATAAAACAGAGATGGAAAGAGAGGAAGGCAAACACTACACCAAAAAGTAAGACTTCATGCACTCACTGTAAAAGGGATGGGCATGATGATGAGCACTGTTGGATTCTGCATCTGGAGCTGAGATCTAAGAAGTTCAAGGGCAAGAAGAAGAAGACTGCTGCAGCTATTCAGAAAGATTTGGGGTCAGACTCAGGAGATGAAACAACCATTGCAGCCACAGGTATAAGAGGTAAAAATTCTGAAGCATCTACTAGTAATTCTGCACAATCTATTAATGATGAAGAAAATGAGAGAAAAAGACATGAGCTTTTCCATATTCGAGTTATTTCCAAGCATCCAAAGATTGATACTTTGTTTGATAGTGGCTCACAAGTAAATTTAATTTCTGAAGCAATTGTAACGAAGTTGGGATTACTGACTACACCTCACAAGAAACCATACCCATTAGGTTGGTTAAGTGATAAAGAACAACTACAAGTGACTAGACAATGTAAACTTAAGTTTTCTTTTGGGTTAGCATTTGTAGATGAGGTTGAGTTAGATATAATTCCTCTAGATATATGTGGAATTGTTTTAGGAAGTCCTTACTTGTATAATAGAAAGACTATTTTCTATAGAGCTGAGAACAAGTATCTACTCGTTAAAGATGGAATTGAATACTTTGTAAGAGCTCATAAGCTCAAGAATAATTATACTCTCATAAACTCAGGGCAGATGAAACGAATTGTAAATTCATGCAAACAATTTTTACTAATGGTTGTAAAGGAAAAGAAACCTGATAAAACCAATGTATTTGAGGGCTGTGATGCTAAAAAGAAAGCTTATTTAGAAAAAGTTGTTTCAGAATATGATATCTTGTTTCAAGAACATAAACGTCTACCACCCAAAAAGGAAATAGTGCATGATATTAATTTGCAGCAAGATGCTCCATTTCCTAACATCGGGATGTACAAGTTTTCCGCTTTAGAGAATGCAGAAATCAAGAAGCAGGTGCAGGAGTTGCTCGAGAAGGGGTTCATCAGACCTAGCACATCACCGTGTGGGTCACCAATTGCTTTGGTGAGAAATAAAGATGGCTCGTGGAGAATGTGCATTGATTACCGAGCACTGAATAAGATAACGATAAAAAATCGTTATCCCCTTCCTCGCATAGATGATCTACTAGATCAGTTAAAGGAAGTTGTTTATTTTTCCAAGTTAGACTTGCATAGTGGATATCATCAGGTCAGAGTTGCAGAACAAGATGCATGGAAGACTGCTTTCAAAACAAAGCAGGGATTGTATGAGTGGCTGGTTATGCCTTTTGGCTTAACTAATGCTCCTGCTACTTTCATGAGAATAATGAATGATGTACTCAGACCTTTTCTTGATGATTTTATTATTGTATATTTGGATGAAATTCTTATATTTAGCAAAACGTGGGAAGAACATTTGAAGCATGTTAAGCAGACATTAGATGTTTTGAAAAGAGAAAAACTTTATGTTAAACTCTCAAAATGTGAATTTGGCAAAACATCTTTGAATTATTTGGGACATATAGTAGGGGGTGGTGAATTGAAGATAGATCCCTCTAAAGTTGCAGTCATTATACACTAGCCTAAACCCAAATCTGCTACAGAAGTGAGAAGCTTCTTAGGAGCAGCACAATATTGGAGAAAGTTCATTTCTAACTTTCCCTTAATTGCAGCTCCCTTACATGCTTTGAAAAGATTGAACAAGATGTTTCAGTGGGAAGGCAAACAACAAAAAGCCTTCAACACCTTGAAAGAAAAGATTAGTACAACACTAGTACTAGCACTGCTAGATCTTCAAAGATCATTTGAGATCCAAATAGATGCTAGTGACTATGCCATGGGAGCAGTGTTGATATAGCACGATAAACCCATATGTTATCATTCTGAGACATTTAATTCTGCAGTAATTAACTATCCAACATATGATAAAGAATTGTATGCATTAGTACAGAGTGTGAAAAAGTGGAAACATTACTTAATGGGCAAAGAGACAGTCATACATATTGATCATCAACCACTTCAATATCTACACTCCCAATCTAAGTTGCAACAATCAAGACACTATAGGTGGATGGGTTTTCTACAACAATTTCATTTAGTCATCAGATATAAAAAGGGCATACACAATAAAGCTGCAGATATGTTGTCTAGATCTATTATAAATGCATCCACTATACTGCATGAGAGCTACATTGAACAATATGATCAAGATAAAGATTTCAAAGATGTATATGCAACTTGAAGTCAAGGAAAACGAGTAGAAGAATTGGATTATCACATTAAGGACCAACTCTTGTATCATTGTGGGAAGCTATGCATTCCGCAAACTGAAAGAGTAAAGATAATTCGGGAAGCACACACTTCTCTAATATCAGTTCACTTTGGGGTAAGTAAAACGGTTGCACAACTGCAAAGATTTTGTTATTGGCCAAAAATGAATGAGACAGTTTGTAGATATGTAAGAAGGTGTACCATGTGTGCTAAAAGCAAGCCCAGCAATAAAAAACTAGGCTTGTACACTCCACTACCAGTTCCTTCTCATCCTTGGGAAAGTATTTCCATGGACTTTGTTGGAGGACTGCCTAAATCTAGGAAAGGTCGTGACTATTTATATGTTGTTGTGGATAGGTTCAGTAAAATGTGTATTTTTATACCTTGTAATAAATAGATTACAACTGAAAAAACTGCAAAGTTTTTCTTTCAGCATGTATGGGTTCATTTTGGATTACCCACTTCCATTGTATCTGATCAAGACACCTGATTTGTTGGGAAGTTTTGGTCGAGTATGTGGGAACTGATTGTTGGAAATAATACTGAGAGGGGGGGGTGAATCAGTATTATCAGATCAATAAAACCTTTTCAATGCTCAGAAACATATACGCTACTTCAGTTAAGTGAACCAGCGTGTACACGCTACTGTGTCTAAAGAAACCAGCGTATAACCATAAATCTTATAATTCAGTCAGTTTATCTTCAGTTAAATGCATTAGGACATTATTCACCATATTAAGAGTAAACAGATGCAGTATAACAGAACAAATCATCACACAAAAGCCACACACATGAACACCATGATATAAGGTGGAAACCCATTGTGGGTGAAAACCACCTGCTGCAAGTCGTCTCTATCTTTCTTTAATAAGAACTTCAGTTTACAATCTTTTGTACTGGTGCAGCCTTATACCAGTACGCAGGCTACAACCTGCAGAAGGCTTCAACCTTCTCTCGTTCTCCAAACTTCCTTGGAAGGGAGCTCCAACCCCTTTGCTCTTGTACTAGCTAAGATACTAGTACGTAGGTGCAGGCCTACAATCTTCTTTCCTTCAGGTACCACTTTTCATACATTTTCAGAATGGATATTCCTTAAGCACAGCATTACAATCTGAAGACCACAATTCATTCAACTTTCACAACAGATCATTGAAGCACAAAATAACCAATACTAGCATCATCAATCTTTGAATCACTGAACCACTGAAACCCTGTCAACACCAGTCACCAGAACACAGAGCAGACTACAGAACTCTGTAATAACAGTCAGACCCAGCTGCCACCCAAAAATCAAGCTCCAAAAGATATACGCTACTTCAATGAAGGCAACCCGCGTATACACGCGGTTTTACCGAAGACAACCTGCGTACAAATCTAAAAATAATTTTTCATAACTTGCAGCTGTACCAGATATCTGTTATACCCAGAACATAACATTGCGTCAGTATGTAGATCTAGAAATACGCATAATCAACCATATAAAGATAGTTCATTTCAAACCATTTGATCCCGATCTCTCCTTAGATCTTGTTCTCCATCAACCGATGAGATCTCTCCTTAGCTCAGATCAAGCAATACATCATCAACCAATAACCTGCATACTGGATCTAATACTTCATCAGGTATTCAAGCCTTTTCAGATACCTTTGCCTAATGATCTTCTTCTCCTTATATAGTCTTAGGCCTTGCTCAATACCTCGGGCCAAAACCATAGTAACACAATACCATCAACTTCAAAACTAGGGATCAACACGTCCGTCGAGACACCATGGTCCAAAACTATAGGCACAACTTCCAAGGAATAACCGCCATGGACCAAAGATAAGTTTTCCACATACACGCTCTTTTACTGAACCCAACCTGCGTGTACACGCAACTTGGTATATAGCGAACCTGCGTATACGCGACTTGGTATATAGTGAACCTGCTTGTATACGCGACTTGGTATATAGTGAACCAGCGTGTATATATTTTTCTTCATACTTGTAGACTGATCATCAATTCCTTGCTGCTATCCTTCTGCACTATGATTTGTTATCAGTGTGATTTGCCATCAAGGACAACACTTGTCTCATAATGCCAACAATCTCCCCCTTTGGACTTGATGGCAACAACACCAAATCAAATCACTCTCCCCCTTTGTCATCAAGGGCAAAGGGCTGTGCTCCCCCTGAGTACATGCTGATATCTTTGCTTGGCTGTGCTGAAACATGCTCCCTCTGACTGTAGGCAAGATCTGCAAGATGTTCTTCAAAAGAACCAAGACTTATACACCATAAGGGACCTTCCTATCACCAAAAGACTCAATACATACATCCATACTCCCAACCAAGAGGGGATACATTAGAACCAACCAATTATATTACATCATTCATCCCAAGCATAGTGGGGAAACCAACATAGGTCGTTACATGACCTTGACACCATAAAAGAGATATCACAGAAGAGATACATGACATAGAGACAACAAATCTAGACCAAGACTTATGAAAGTCACAAGCAGCATCTGATACACATATTTTAGATCAGCAACCAAGATTTCCTTCTGAGCTCCTTCTCCTGAAACCAACAACAGTTGTGTACTAGAACCAAAAGCATCTAAATGCCAACAATGCTTTATGAGACTTTAAGCTGCTCCCCCTGAACCTGTGCCTGCTGCAGCCCCTGCAACTATGCCTGAAGAATTCTGGCATACCCATCTCAGACCTTCTCCAACCGGAGTCTGCCCTTGCTGTTCAGAATTCCATATACGTGACTTCTCCTGCATAAAATAGCGTATGCACGCGGATATGCTTTCTGCAACATGCGTACACCATACACGCGACTTTCCCAGCATAAATCGGCGTATATACGCAGATATCCCTTACGTAACTTGCGTATTCCAACTTTTCTGTAGAACAGACAAGCTTCAACAGCAGGATGAAGCATCAACTACTCCCAGCTTTTGTCTGAGATATTCAAAAGTTTCCCTGGGCAGTGGTTTTGTGAGAATATCAGCAACTTGTTCCTTAGAAGGAACATACTCCAGCTTGACCTTCTGCTCAAGCACTCATTCCCGAAGAAAATGGTACTTGATTGGTATGTGCTTGGTCTTTGAGTGCATGACTGGATTCTTTGAAATGCTGATTGCACTTGTATTATCACATAAGATAGAGACTAGTGGAGTGCAAGTGATTTGAAAATCTTGCAAGGTCTGCATCATCCAAAGAAGTTGTGTGCAACAAGATGCCACAGCCACATATTCTGCTTCAGTTGTAGATAAGGCAATCGAACTCTGTTTCTTGCTGAACCAAGATACTAATCTGGAACCCATGAAGAAAGCACCACCACTTGTGCTTTTCCTATCATCCACACTTCCGGCCCAATCTGCATCTGTGTAAGCATGAAGAGTGAGATCTGTATCTCTAGGATACCATAAGCCATAGTTTTGGGTCCCTTGAAGATACTTGAATATTCTTTTGACTGCCTGAAGATGAGTTTCCTTTGGGTTGGCTTGAAATCTTCCAACAATTCCTACTGCATGCATAATATCTGGTCGGGTACCTGTCAAATAAAGCAAACTCCCAATCATGGATCTATAAGTGGGTTGGTGAACTGCTGCTGATTCGTCATTTGCACTGAGGCTGCATCCTGTAACCATGGGGGTACAAACTGGCTTTGAATCTTCCATGCCATACTTCTTCAAGATCTGCTTGAGGTACTTGGTTTGAGACAAGAAAATACCTCCTTCATTTTGTTGGATTTGCAATCCAAGAAAGTATGTCAATTCTCCAAGTAATGACATTTCAAATTCTTTCTGCATAACCAAGGCAAAGTTCTGACTCATAGCCTCTTCATTGCTACCAAATATAATATCATCTACATACACAACAAGTATTAGCAATTTGTTATTTTCAAATTTCATATAGAGATTGCTATCTGTTGATCCTTTTGAAAAACCTTGTTTGTGAAGATATTTGTCCAAACGATAGTACCAAGCCCTTGGAGCTTGTTTGAGACCATAGAGAGCCTTTTTCAATCTGCATACAAGGTTTGGATCATTCCCAAGAATGAAACCATCTGGCTGCTCAATATATACTTCTTCTTCTAAGTCTCCATTCAGAAAGGCTGATTTCACGTCCATTTGGAATACCTTGAAGTTTTGAAAGCTTGAGAGAGAAAGGAACATTCGGATGGCCTCAAGTCTTGCAACAGGAGCAAAGGTCTCTTCAAAATCTATTCCTTCTTGCTGCGCATACCATTTACAAACAAGTCTGGCCTTGTTTCTAATTACTTCTCCATTTTCATTCAATTTATTTTTGAAGACCCATTTAGTCCCTATGACATTTTTATCTTTTGGTCTAGGAACCAATTCCCAAGTATTGTTCTTTTCGATCTGCTCAAGTTCTTCATCCATTGCTTTGACCCAACATTCATCTTTGCATGCCTCTTTCACATTTTGTGGTTCAATGGAAGAGAGTAATGCCAAATAGCTTGAAGCTTCTGCAATTCTTCTTCTTGTTTGTATTCCTGCTTCTTTCTGCCCCACAATCTGAGATTCTGGATGATTCTTTTGAACATATCTGGATGGAGTCTTCTCTTCTATTCTTGTCTGCTCCTCTGGTTCTTCTTGAGGTTCTTCTTCTTCTTGAGGTTCTTCTTCTTCATCATTTTGCCTTTGAGGGTAGCCTTCATCTTCTTCAATGTCTTCATGATAAACTTGCCTAGGAATATATCCCTTCTCATCAACCACTACATCAATGCTGTCAACAATTCTGCCAAGTCTTTTGTTGTAGCACTTGTATGCTTTGCTATGTGGAGAATAACCAAGAAGAATGCCTTCATCTGCTCTTGGTTCAAGTTTTCCAAGTTGTTCATCAGTATTCTTAATATAACATTTGCTCCCAAAGATCTTGAAATGCTTCACCGAAGGAGTCTCACCACTCCAGAGCTCATGAGGTGTTTGAGTGCTATTTACTCGGACATTTGTTTTGTTAAGAATAATAACCGCAGCATGTGCAGCCTCACCCCAGAAAGTTGCGGGAGTACCTGATTCATCAAGCATAGCACGAGCCATTTGTTGGATTGTTCAGTTCATTCTTTCCACAACCCCATTTTGTTGAGGAGTTCTAGCTATAGATAATTCTCTTCTTATCCCATGTTCTTCACAGAAATCGAAAAATTCGTTTGAGGTAAATTCCCCACCTCTGTCAGATCTGAGGCACTTAATTTTGTGTCCTGATTAATTTTCAACCAAAGCTTTGAAGGATTTGAATTTTTCGAATGCTTCATCTTTGTGCTTCATAAGCCCTAACCAGACAAACCTGGAGAAATCGTCAATGAATAATATCAAATATTCTTCTCCTCGAGGTTTCCTTTTCCTAAATGGACCACATACATCTGTATGGACTAGCTCAAGAGGTATGCTGGCTGATCCTTCCTTCTCTGGAAAGTTAGTTCTGGTTTGCTTTCCAAACTGACAAGATTTGCATATAGTGTTGTCTGGAATTTTGATATCTGGAAGACCACGAACTGCCTGATATTTGCATGCTTTCCTTATTTGTGAAAAGCTTAGATGCCCCAACCTCCGATGCCATAGCCAGTGTTCATCATCCTTGCTCAAATAGCATTGTTGTGGTCCTTTTTCAAATATGTATAGATTATTTGGAGTCCTTCTTCCTTTGATCACTGTTTTACCTGTATCAAGGTCACGAACACAACATCCATTTGATCTAAATATTACCTCTGTTCCTTGATCGCACATCTGACTGACACTCAGAAGATTATGCTTCAATCCATCAACATACAAAACATATCCAGCTTTGACCTTCTCTTTCAATGGAGCAACACCTTTTCCTTTTATGGCTGCAGAGATATCGTTTCCAAAAGAAACTTTCATCCCCTTTTCTAATGCGGTATATGACTCAAGCTATCCCACATCTTTCTGGTTGCGGTTCCTTTATTCTCCATGTTCTGACATTTGAGGTTTGTTCCTTCTGAGTTGTCTTCCGGAACCTGCTCCTGCATTCAGAGTCTTCATGCCCAAAGTTATTACAAATAGAGCATTCAACTTCATTTTCAAGAACCGAAAAGTTGTTATAAGTCCTTTTCATGGTTCCAGTCATTCTCCCTTGCTTTTGAGCTTCTCTAGTCATGATTGTCTTGTAGGCAACACATTGAGCTGCTTTGTGACCGAAGTTATGGCATGAAAAGCATTGGCCATTAAAGAAACTTCTGCGATAATCAGATCTATCATCCAACCGATTGTAGCTTCTATTCACATTCATTCTTGGAGCAAATTGGGAAGATTTTACCTGAGGCTGATTGTAGCTTTTGTTTGTCCTTAAGGCAGTTTGTCCCCGAATTTCTTGATGGTCTTTATTTGTTCTTGAGTTAAACTGTCCCTGATTCACCTGATGACTTTTATTTGGCCTTTGCTCGCTTCTCTTTGCTGCATCAAGATAGCTTTTAGAGGTAGATGCTTGAGATGTTTCTCCATTATATCCAAGACCTGTCTTGATCAGAGGACATCGCTGCACATTGATAATCTCATCCAAGGTTTCAGATCCTTTAACAAATTTAAGATTAATCGCTTCTTTTTTCTCAATCTCCTTTCTAAGACAAACAATCTCACATTCCAATTTTTCAGGATGTTTTTCCTTTTCAGCTAGTTGACATTGTAGAGAATCAATAATAGCACTCTTCTCTTCTAAGCAAACTTTGAGATCTTTCATTTCTTCACAAAAACCTTCTACATCTATAGCATCCATATAGTCATCATCTTCAAAAGCCATTAAAAGTTTATATCTATTACCTTGTTCATCTTCATCACTATTTGAAAGACCATCACTATCTTCATGAGTGTAATAGCTTTTCTTCTTTTCATTTTGTTTCTTGTTCCATTTAACAGGTTCCTTTCCCTTGTCATTCTTATCTTTGTGAGGAAATCTGGCAGCATAATGACCTACTCTTCCACAAGCAAAGCATTTAAAAGGTAACTTACCTCTGAACCTTCTAGAACCCCTTTGAAGATTTCTGACAAAATTTGATTCCTCTTCTTCATCTTCTGGCACGTGACTTGCTTCATAATAATCTTCTTTGCCTGAAGCCTTGAAGGCAGCTTCTCTTCTGTCTGATGGACCTCCCTTTCTCATTTCATAAGCGGTTAGAATTCCGTGAAGCTGAGACATAGTGAGAATTTGCAGATTTTCCTTTTCTTCTATGGCAGACACTTTAGATTCAAACTTGGGGGACAAAGATCTTAGAACCTTTTCAACCACAATAGCCTCTTTTATTTCTTCACCCAAGTTTTTCATGCAATTAACAATCTCATCTACCCTAAGGAAATAGTTAGCCACACTTTCATCATTATACATTCTGAGAGTCTCATACTTAATCCTGAGAGTTTGAAGTTTAGCATGCTTTACCTGTTCGTCTCCTTCATAGCTCGTGACAATTTTGTCCCATATTTCTTTTGCAGATTTATAGTGCATTACCTTCATGAATTCTGATTGAGATATACATCCCAATAGAGTATTGACTGCTTTCGCATTTGTTTCATATTTCTTTTTCTCGGCTGCATCTGTAGGAGTAGCTGAAGGAAAAGTGTAGCCTGTCTCTACGATGTCCCAAACTTCTGTACCAAGAGATTGAAGATAGGCAGTAACTCTTACCTTCCAATAATTGAAGTTTGTCCCATCAAAAACCGGTGGCCTGATTGATGCTTCTCTCTCGTAGTTGCTCATGATGAACGATCTACCTTCAAGCGATCAAGCTTCTCTGAAGGACCTGCTTTGATACCAATTGTTGGAAATAATACTGAGAGGGGGGGGTGAATCAGTATTATCAGATCAATAAAACCTTTTCAATGCTCAGAAACATATACGCTACTTCAGTTAAGTGAAACAGCGTGTACACGCTACTGTGTCTAAAGAAACCAGCGTATAACCATAATTCTTATAATTCAATCAGTTTATCTTCAGTTAAATGCATTAGGACATTATTCACCATATTAAGAGTAAACAGATGCAGTATAACAGAACATATCATCACACAAAAGCCACACACATGAACACCATGATATAAGGTGGAAACCCAATGTGGGTGAAAACCACCTGCTGCAAGTCGTCTCTATCTTTCTTTAATAAGAACTTCAGTTTACAATCTTTTGTACTGGTGCAGCCTTATACCAGTACGCAGGCTACAACCTACAGAAGGCTTCAACCTTCTCTCGTTCTCCAAACTTCCTTGGAAGGGAGCTCCAACCCCCTTTGCTCTTGTACTAGCTAAGATACTAGTACGTAGGTGCAGGCCTACAATCTTCTTTCCTTCAGGTACCACTTTTCATACATTTTCAGAATGGATATTCCTGAAGCACAGCATTACAACCTGAAGACCACAATTCGTTCAACTTTCACAACAGATCATTGAAGCACAAAATAACCAATACTAGCATCATCAATCTTTGAATCACTGAACCACTGAAACCCTGTCAACACCAGTCACCAGAACACAGAGCAGACTACAGAACTCTGCAATAACAGTCAGACCCAGCTGCCACCCAAAAATCAAGCTCCAAAAGATATACGCTACTTCAATGAAGGCAACCCGCGTATACACGCGGTTTTACCGAAGACAACCTGCGTACAAATCTAAAAATAATTTTTCATAACTTGCAGTTGTACCAGATATCTGTTATACCCAGAACATAACATTGTGTCAGTATGCAGATCTAGAAATACGCATAATCAACCATATAAAGATAGTTCATTTCAAACCATTTGATCTCGATCTCTCCTTAGATCTTGTTCTCCATCAACCGATGAGATCTCTCCTTAGCTCAGATCAAGCAATACATCATCAACCAATAACCTGCATACTGGATCTAATACTTCATCAGATATTCAAGCCTTTTCAGATACCTTTGCCTAATGATCTTCTTCTCCTTATATAGCCTTAGGCCTTGCTCAATACCTCAGGCCAAAACCATAGTAACACAATACCATCAACTTCAAAACTAGGGATCAACACGTCCGTCGAGACACCATGGTCCAAAACTATAGGCACAACTTCCAAGGAATAACCGCCATGGACCAAAGATAAGTTTTCCACATACACGCTCTTTTACTGAACCCAACCTGCGTGTACACGCGACTTGGTATATAGCGAACCTGCGTATACGCGACTTGGTATATAGTGAACCTGCTTGTATACGCGACTTGGTATATAGTGAACCAGCGTGTATATATTTTTCTTCATACTTGTAGACTGATCATCAATTCCTTGCTGCTATCCTTCTGCACTATGATTTGTTATCAGTGTGATTTTCCTTCAAGGACAACACTTGTCTCATAATGCCAACACTGATGGACACCAAACTGAAGAAAAGCACAACCTTTCATCCACAAACAGATGACCAAACAGAAGTGGTCAACAGGACAGGATCCAGTTGCTCAAAGGCTATTGTAGCAAGCATCCCAAACTTTGGGATGAACATTTGTGTTATGTGCAGCATGCTTACAATTGAGAAAAACATTCTTCTACACAAAGATCTCCTTTTGAGACCTGTTTTGGTTTCACACCAAGGTATCCCTTGGATTTTGTCTTTGGTAAAGACATAGCAGTTGATGGACATAGTGATGTGGACAAGGCAACCAAGTTCATTGAACAAATCCAAGAGATTCACTAGGAAATACAGGAATAGCTAGAAAAGAGCCAAGCCAAATACAAGGCAAGGCATGACAAGCATCGGATGGAGCATAGTTTCTAAGTTGGTGATCAAGTCTCGCTATATATCAGAAAGGACAGAATGCAAGGTGAAGGTAGAAGTTAAATCCAATAAGGTATGGACCTTTCAAGATACTTGAGAAAATTGTTGAGAATGATTTTCGCCTTGATTTACCAGCTTACATGCACATCTACTCAGTCGTTAATGCAGACATATTGAGACTATTTGAACCTTCATTAATTGAAGATCCCGAAGAGCAAAGTCAATTGCCTTCTATTGATGATCTGTTACCTGAATATCTCAATGAATTGTAGGAAGATAGAATTCTGGATAGGAAGGTGAGGACGACGCGTAGGGGAGATGTTGAGTACCTCAGGATTGGACTCAAGGGTTCAAAGCCAAGTAGTGAAAAATGGATAGAGATTGGACAAGTGAGACAGTTATATCCTCACTTAGTCAATGCTTGAAAACCAACTTTTGGTGGTCCAAAAGATTTTTCAATGGGAAGGCCGTGATCCGAATTGGATCCTTAAACATTTCTCATGACTGTTTCAAAATTATGTCAGATCAAATCTTATGAATAACAAGTATCAGAAATGACCTCTGGACAATGGAAATTGTGGCCTGCACAGAACAACGAGGACCCTCGGTCAAAGCACACTGACCATTGGCCCATGGAGACCGCGCATGGACGCAAATTGGCAATCGGAAGCCCAGATCCAGAAATAGAGGCAGTTTCTGATGTGCGCGCTAATCGCGTATCGTAGGACAAAACCCTCAGAGAAGGAAAGCCCTGAGCGCTCGGTCACGAGGGAAAACAGGAAACCGTGCAGAAAATGTCAGAAGGCAGGTCCCGCGCCCAAAACGGTAGGATATCACGTGAAATTTGAGTGGTAAGTGGGTTGGACGAGTTTAGCGTGATGCCATACACCGGGCGACGCGTGTCCAGTGGATGAGAGAGAAAACCGCTTACATCACGTGAGTAACGGTCAAGCAACTTACCTACGGGATATAGATGGAGACCGTAGGATCTGGAGACTCTAGATCAACGACGAAGAATTAACTCGATGGATGACCAGATTCGACGGGAAAATAGACCAAGGCAGACAAAGATTTGAGGTCCAGCATGACTGATGAGCTGGTAGAAGGATCAGTTTCGCAAGCAAATCCTGGAGTAACGGAAATAACGATCGTTCAAAAGAAAACTGAAACTCAGTCTGTAAGGTGACAAGTGGCCACCTCTCTGTGTAGCGTTACACAGCGATGACGACGCAGAGCGGGGGAGTTCCAACAGACAGAGGCAGGCAATCCAAACAACCAGGAAGAGGAAACGAATAGTCAGGGAACAGATTGGATTTAAGCCATGAACAGACAAAGAGCAGAGGGAACAGAAGTAGAGAAAGAAGTGAATTGCAGAGAACAGAGAAGCTGAGCTGACCTATAGAGCAAAGGCAGCATCGAGCAGACAGAGATAGAGAGAGTCCGAGAGTCTGTGAACTCCAGAGAGGGCTTGAGAGGTTCAAGCAACTCCTCTATGTATACCTGTCCAGTATTGAGTACCAAATTGGGCTCATACCATTGAGACCAGTTGAGGTCGAGATCCAGTAAGGGGGAGTCTATGTACTCTAGAGGCTTGGGGAATCCAAGTACCACCCTACTGATCATCATCTGTTAAGTGAGACTCAAATTGAGCTCCTTATTGTAAAATCTCTACTTTAAGACACAATAGAAAAGGCCACCACTGAAGGCTGGACCAGGAGACGTAGCCCAGGAGGATTGGGTGAACTCCTTATTAAATTTGTTGTGTTTTTATATTTTCTTACTGTGTTTCTCTTACTGTTTCAAGTGTCTGTGTATTTCACAATCTTATCGATCCGTTGCTTAAAATAACATAGACACACCCCAACACATGGGTCTGTAATACCTTCATTAATTAACTGAGATCATGCATGGGTGATTTTAGATCAGAGACAAATATGGAACCTTCCTTAAAACAAATATGATAGTAACTTCATCAACCAAAGAACTTTGCCTTCCTGTTTTGGCTCATACCTTTAATGGAAAAAGTGCCAAGGACATATGGAAAATAATAGAAGAATATCCACTCATGCATGGAAAGATATGCACTCCAAAATAGCAACAAGACACCACACATAAATTAAACCATAATTCTCAAGAGTACTCCACAAGAAAAGCACCTCTTTGAGCCACGATAGGCCAAACCAATTGTTGTTATAAAGTCATGATGCAAGGCACATAAAATTCATTAGCTCTTCTACATAGACATGTGCCAAAGTTCATCCATGAACCTATGATACATTGAGCATCAGAGGTCCACTAGCAACTCCTGTTTTCAGAACAAAATTTCAAGGAAGAGCTACACCGCCTGCTGGAAGATCATATAAAACACAAAACAAATTGAAAATAGAAAATCAGTCTGCAATCTGCCATCATAACCACTGGTATATGATTCCCTAACTCCGGGTTCTCCTAACAATCCCTAAAAATTTTGGGTTTTCTTCACAAATACTATAGGATCCCATTATGATCATATGCAAATTGAAGCACCTACCGAAGTAACAAAAACCAACAAAAACTAGAGGCTTCTCGTTGATGAAGCAACCTCATGTATATCAAAGGTATGTGTTTCTACCAATATAATATTGTAAGCAAGTTCTCTATGATGTGTTCTACCTTCACCTAGTTTGCATGTCAAAAATATCCACAAGAAAGTCACATGAAAACCCTAACTGCCACACCAAACAATAACCAAAAACATCTGAATGAGCAAGTGCTTTGATTGCATGTCAACCCATCATCTCTCTATCCAAAACCCACATGTTTATATGATCTGTTAAAACTAGAAACTTGCTAAAAATAACAAGTCACCCAAAATCAAAGAATACCCTATTGAAGAACTTTAATTTCCATGCATGATGGAATTCCATGATGTCACGTGCATGCATTAGAAGCTGCTGAAAATGGATTTTTTTGTCCCTTCATGAAAAATTAAATGTGAATATAGTGATATCCTGATGTAAATCCTAAAGAAATTTCAATTTGAAAACTCAACCTGATCTAAAACCATGAAACCGAAGAGTATGCTAATGAACATGCTAGATAATTAACACTAAATATGTATATGACAAATTCATCATTAGCAGGTTCTCTAATGTGAAATCAAGTCAAAGAAAATGCAAAATAAGTGGTTTTTATTATTTTTGCCTTCTATATGCAGACATCTGAGAACAATTCTTGAAAGTTGAGATTTCAGAGCTAACTTGTCAAATCAATTTCATGTGTGTTTGATTTGCAAGTTGAAGTCAAAATCACAAGTATGACACTAGGTCAAGTCAAACTGGAAGGAGCAACTCAATTTCCTCAAAGAACGGAGTCAAACTCAGGTATCAACTAAAAACATAGAATCATATGGTAACACTAGTATAAAATATATTTTATTTCAACTTTTCTTTCCATTTCCAAAACCAATTTCTTGGAATTTCTCCTATTCGATGCAATCTCCTAAGAAACTTACACCAAGTTTCTTGTCCTTGCTAGACCTTGACCATTCTCATTCAAGATATTCATTCCCTGCCATTTCCTACTCCCTATTTCCAATAACTGGAGTGTTGAATTTTGTAGCTATGGTCGATCTTCATAATTAATATTTTATCCTTCGATGTATTTGTAATGATAAGTATAAAGCATGTTCTTCATGATATTGTCAAAATAAAAATTATAAGGAATGTTTTTCATGCCCTTTTTTTTTAAAGATAAAATTTAAATTTTGAAATTTGAATTTTTTGCTCCAAGCAAGCCAATTTGGCCCTCCTCCTAGTCAAGTTGGCCTAGTCAAAGAGGCACCCATTCGACCAACCAAAATACCATATAAAGACACTTGTCCTCCATCACTTGGCACACAATTCAGATCACTCAACCAAGTAACTTATGTTCATCAAGCGAATACAACATAACTGACAAGAAAGCAAGTATCACATAATCATCTTATGTTCATCAAGTGAATACAACATAACTGACAAGAAAGCAAGTATCACATAATCATCTTATGTTCATCAAGTGAATACAAGCATCTTATGGACCTCGTGTCAATTTTGTACTTCATTGCTAGGACACGAGGATTTTTAGACTGCTTGTGGAGACTCATAACCTTAATAGTGCAAAAGAGACAACATACCCATAGCGAACAAAAACTATAATTTGTGTTCTACTAGCTGAATGGAAATGTCAGTTTTTTCTTTGGAAAGATATAAGAGAACAAATAAATGAAAAAAAAGAAAAAATCTGATTACAAGAACCATTCCTAACACCAATAACTCCAGGAAAGATTAAAAAATTCCAACTAATATGCATTTGAAATACCCACCCTCCTTTAAAGGATGGATATGAACAATCACATGAAAAGGAAAATTTACTATAGTTACATAAATGAGCCAAAGATACATTTTACAAAATCCACAAGCACATTTATCCTTCACAATTCTTCATGCTAACTAAACCTTACATATATATAATCCAACAAGTAAATTGTGTAGGGAAGGCCAAAACTTTATCCCAATATCATGAACAATTCAAGAGCATATTCCATTCCAAAAAGTATGAAAAACAAATCATGACTAAGCTCAACATATATCCTCATTGGATCAACACCAACACCATTTTCCCTTTCCTCAAGGCCACAACACACCCTGCACCTTTTTTCATGTTTTTTCTTGTGTTTTTCAATTCCAAGAATCTCTAGCCTTAGTGTTGGAAGGATGGAATCCTCTGCATTTTCAGGACCTAGTGTTGTGACTGGAAATACATTAAATTATAAAAGGCATAAGAAACCAAGCACTATTAGTATAAGTTGTAACAAATACCAGAAATAAATGTTCACGTAACACTCCACATGACCTGACATGATATTTAATAGTTCAAAAAATGTAGAAGATGAAAGTGATAATATTTAAAATATACAAGGTTCCCCAATGGTGCCACTGAAATTATGGAAAACAATTTCATTAAATTACTAGTATGAACATTCAAACCTTCAACACATGCAAAATTATGACTCAACACAACACATAGGATCATGATGGATACTTTTCAAGTTTTAATTTGACAAATATAGTGGTGTCCTACAACAGTTTCCATGTAATCCAAATCATACAAAATATTACAATTTTCACAGAGTCTTTAAGGTTTCAACAAATTTTCAGTATTGATTACCTTCATTCCCTTGTAAATTACTCTTTACAGAGCTCTTGGCATGCCTGGAGGACAATAGTGCTCCATTCTGAGAAGCATTCAGAATAATATCTATGTCTAGCTTTTCCAGCTTAAGTCTCTCAAATATTGGTTTTGTTGAATTACCATATGCAACTAAAACCATAAAAGAATCTTCACTTATTACATATTGTAGCCTTGCTACAAAAATGCAAAGCTTACTATTCCTCCTAGGCTTTGTAGCCTGAGTTTCCACTTCCTCTGAAGATACCATAACTTTAGAAGGTTTTACCAAGCCCAACTCTTGTACACTTTGTCCACGCCATATATAAGCAACTCCTACCTTTGAGACAACAAGAACACTTAGGCCCTCACCATCGTCACCAAAAGTCTTGCAGTCCAAAGCCACAGTCGGGTGTTCCATTGAAAAAACACAAGCAAAAACCCCATTCCCATTACTAACATCACATTTCCACATAGTAACATGTCGCTCACCAACAATATAATATATTTACATACTTCCCATTTTCTGTAAACAACATATCCATCACAAAATCCTACAGTACAGAACAAAGAACCATATACACAAATGAAATTGTGTGCAAGTAAATTCAACAAACATGACATGTACCAATAACTGCTACACAATATAAGGATATGAACTCACTTAGAATAAGTCAATATTTGGCCAAAAATGCCTTAAAAACAAAAATAAATGGGTGTCTATCATAATGGGTGTCCAAGTAATATAATTTGGACATTAAAAAGTAGCCTTAAAAATATCATGTTCAAATTGAAATTCATTTGAGAGATCAAATGTTAAACAAGAAATCTGGTAGATATATCCATATTCCTTAGAGCTCAAGTAAATAGGTTGACAATGAAGCTAAAAGAAAAATGTGAAAACTCAATATATGAATGGATTATACACACAAGAGAAATAATGCACAGAAATCAAGTGTTTAAAGCCTCAAATATTAAGCCCTCAAATTCAGGCACAAATTGAGAAGAAGACATGTAAAGGAAAGAAGAATACATGTGTAACTTATATAACCAACTTATACATGTGATTCTACCACCCTGAATTCTCAAAGACAAGACACACTATCATATTTGTTAGACTTCGATAAATTCCTTAAGACAAGACAAGTTGTCATAATTTGTTGGACTTCCATGAATTCTCTGAAGGAAAGAGATTCAACTAGGACACATTTATGATGGGGTGACCTACTTATCCCTTCTCTTAGAAAATACTTGGAATATGAGATACAACAAATGCTATAGTTTGACTCAAGAATTTTCCTTCAAATAGTGTGTATGCATTGAACAAGCACATGGTGATGGTCAGAGGATGTGAAACCCCCAAGCTAGTCAAATTGAGCATATAGAAAATACTCCTTGCATCAATAGTATTATGCCTAAAACATTAGCCATTGGCATTGAAGAAACATAGCAAAGATTTTATTGATTAGTTCCAAGGGGATAACTAGTTTTAGGGCATTCTGGACATCACATCATAAGGTCACACTAATCAACCAAGGGAAAGAAGATCAATATAGGGTCAAGGATTTGGCATACACATGTTGTAGATTTCTTAGGTCATGTTTCCCCTTTAAAGGTTTGGGAAATATTTCTAGTAATGTTTTAAGTCATTTGGAGCAGGAAACTTTCAACACTAGTGTTTTTGACAATCCTGCATCAAAGGAATTAACTACAGATGCCATCAAAATAGATGACTTTAGAAATGATGGAAAAGAGGGCATCATGATAGATTTGTGTGTTAAAGAGAATGGAACAACCAATTGCATGGGCATTGCAAGAGTTGATAGGAATGATGAACTTCTAACCACTATGGGATCTTCAAGATGTCCTTCGATTGATAAGTGTCCAAGGGATACATTTTTAGGAAGTAAAAGGTTTCTTTTAGTAACGAAGTCCAACTTGTAGGGAAGTGTGATATTGATGAGAGTTAATAATATAGTAATAAGTGATATTGACAATGAAAGCAGTGGAACCGTTCATCACCCTTCATTCCAAATAATCAAATTGCACAAGCATATATTGAGAGAAGGTTGAATTTTAGGGGATCATACACTACCAAGGAACATTCTGATCATAGAGAATAACAATAATTGAAAAAAAAGTGCTAAAACTAGGAGAGGATGTCCTTTTCATTCATTAGTGACATTGAAATAAATAGTAGCGAGGAAACATTCAATTGCAAAATAAGGAAGTTACAACCATTAAGGCTAGAAATCCAAGGTGCACATGCAAGTGAAGGTATTGAGTTGATTAAATAGGGTTATGTTACTTGTAGAAGAGACATTGAATTAGGCGAACCCTATTGTGAAACTATTAAATAAGATGAGATTTCTAGTTTTTTTAGTGAACCATATGCAGTTTGAGGTCTTGTCAAACAAAGAAGCTCAATGTGTATAGTTCTGAATAATTTGAAAGGTGAAAGTAGTTAATGAAATTTCTATGGTTGCATTGCAAGAAACAATCATGCTTGGTTGGAGGTGAACATGTACCAATCATGGAATTTAGAAGGCTTCAATGAATGATATAATAAAATGAAATACCCTCCCCAGTGCAATCTGACGAGGGCTTGCACTCAGTTGAAAAAGATGAGCGTACTCATGTCACAAAGTCAAAAGACTCAAGAGAGTTGGAAAATCCAATGGACAAGAACAATCTAAAGCTATTGAAATGTTCACATGTTTATAAGAGCACAACACTTTAATTCTAGATATAAACCCTACCATATTTAGTCATAATGGGAAATGCAAAGCTTTTATACATGGTGGATCTCCTAACACTACAAAAAAAGGGGACCTGCTAGAAATTTCAAGCATGCAGACATGTTGTCCAAACCTCTTATGAAAATTTAAATTGCAGATCACAAAGAAATATTTCAAGGAAGACAATAAATTTATCGAATTTAAGTGACAATGAATATGAAGAGGATGAATAGTATGAAGATGAGAGTAACATCGGAGGGAGAAAATTTAGTTGGATTTATTATGGATGACAATTCATAGTCATATAATGTGGAAAGTTCAAGTGAGTCAAAGGGAAATAACTCTAACACATCATACTTAGAAAATCAAGTTTGGAAATCTCAGTGACAAAGTGATCCAAACCTAGATGATCTAGATGAAATCATAAAAAGGTTGAGGTGACAGAGAAAAAACATTTTGAGATGGGAATACGAAGATGACATCCTTGCTGCATTTGCAAAGGATCCTCTGCTATGTATGGGGATCATTTGTGCATTGTACCAACAAAAATCCAATGAAGAGAAATGCGGGAAAATTTATTTCTATTAAAGACACCATGGATTTTACAAATTACATGCAATTGAGGTTAGCCTACAACACCCTAGAGGATGTGAAATTAGAGGGCTCCTCACAATCGAGACAAGATAGGCCAAGCTAGAGACCCATGAGGAATGTTAGCTTTAGTAGTATAGAGGAGTGAGTTCAATGTGGTGGTGACATTCTTCACCATTATTTCACGCGGGCAGAAAAGAGGTTGATTCAATGTTGGTTCCATTTAAGGGATATCCAAATGTATGGATGAAAAGCACATAGAGGAGTTTTTTGAGTTTCTTGCATCACATTTAGCTAAATTGTATGATTCCCTTTATAGGGAAGTGATTTCAAAGAGATATGAAGAATAGGTGGGCTAGTGTATTGCTTTGAACCATTCTTTCCTAAATGAAGGCCACTCTGCAATGGAGGAAGAGAAGGGCATTATGGATTTGGGGTTCCACAACAAATATTTTGGATTCTAGTATGAAATTATTTCTCTTCCCTTTAGCATCCCAAGCCCAATAAGAAAAACAATAGAGGTGAATAGGTCAAATAGGTCAATTAAGCACTATGCAAGTCCTATGAGGATGCAAGTGTGCTAAAGTTGAATAGGATTTTGCAATTTAAGAATGGGGTTCTAACATAGCGCTAAATATTATGAAGTTTCTATTTCTATGATTGTGGTGGTATTATAATCAATGCAGAGCTATATCTCCTTGATCAACAACATTTAGACTGGATGGCAATGATCTCTTACAACTCTATCCCTTATCTTGGTACTATCACTTTTAAAGTTGGTGAGAATAATGCTATCCTTGATTGTAGTCATATATAAAATTTTGGAAGGTTGATTAAATTTCATTTTCCACATTTCCTACCATAATAAGAATGGTCCTTATTGAAATAAAAAGAAGAATTTAGAGGCAAGTCCTTAGTGGAGAGGTTACTAAGTGAAAGTTATGTTCAAGTTAATTCATTGTGCTCTCTGTATCTAGCAATACAATTTGAAAATTTGCATATAATATCAATACATGGATGTTTATTGTTAGTGAAAACAAGACAATGGGTAGAAACACTTCTTTAGACTAACTTACTATCTATGCACAAAGATAGTTGGTAAAAGTAACCTCTAATTTTTCAACCAAAAAAATCCTAGATACACAATTCAAGATGAACAAGATATGATCCCTTTTCTTTAATCCCTAATAAAATAACACATTACTCAAAAATCATATAGAAATGGTAACAAAACACTACAAACTCCATTTCACATCAAGAAAAATGAACATTGATCTAATTAATTTTAAACAATAAATTAATGGAAATAGAATGAGATGATTTTTGGCAATGGTATCTTATAGTTCACTTCTTGAGAGTGTTGTAGTGACATAGGAAAAGATTACTAAAGCTTATCATGTAATTTTTTAATTTGGAGATTACTTAAACATTAACAACAAATTCAAGATCAAAACAAGGAACTATGTCAGGTTGAGATACCAAGGAAAGAAAATAAATGATTGGAGATAAATTAATCTTAAGAGCATAGAGACATACTAATTTTGTTGATTAGAGAGAGATACTCCCCATAATTATTGATAATTGATCATCATTATCAAATCCAAATTAACTATAACAACCATTATAAATGAAAAATCAGTAAGCCCTCTATCTCTATTTCTAGAGATCACAATTTCCTCAGACCACTATAAATGTAACATATGAAAATGGAATACGTAGATTTAATAATTATGAATATAAATATGCAACTACTATTTATTATATTATACCTTAGAGAAGTTGTGAGCCAATACTCCAAAGCTAGATGGAGGAATGGAGAATAACCAAGAAGGCACAAAATTTTCAACAGGAATAGGAACCAAATTCCTGAACATGTTGACCCAAGAATATTTGAGAAAAAATCATTAAAAAGACACTAACAACCTAACTTAAGCTAACAAATATAACACTAGACCAAAGTGAAACTATATTGGAGCTTAAACAAACTAAACAAAGATGACATGAAATAAACCAATATAAATGTGAGAAGTTACAAATGGCTCTATCAATCTTCTTGTTTGTGCTAACTTAGAGTTAAAACAAACTAAATAGAGATGGTATGAAACAAACAAACACAAATTTGAAATGTTACAAATGGTTTAAGCTAGTCTTCTTATTTGTGTTGTTTATCTATAATAAAAATATTGAGATATAAGCATAAAATAACATATAGATATTCTACAGTTGCCAAAGCATGAATGTTGGCAATGTCTACAAGCTTTTATCCCATAACTTGAGGGATTTCATGAAGTGGTTAGAGTCGGTATAGGATATCAAGGCTTTTGACTATCAGTAGGGATGTTAGGTGCCAACATAGAATTAGACCTTAGCTGAGGAAACACAAAACATAGAACAAAATCCAAGTAATATCTTGGTTTAACCCTTTTGAATACTATATATTTTTTTAATTTTTGCAGTTAATAAAAATGACCAAGGTCAACAAAGAAAAAACGATTAAAGGGGATATGATACCACAAGGGGGAAAAAGTGAGGTGGCCCATCTGATTTCTTTATGTCTAGAAATCCTATGTTGTTTCTACCTATCCTACCTTATTAAGCCATGAGTAGTGGAAAAAACTATTTCATAGATTTAGGTCATCACTCCTATAACAATGTGTCTAACCTAAAGTTTTGGAACAAGAAAAAGTAGTGGGGGGGATTTCTTGTTGAGAATTCATGCATGGGAAATTTGAATTGGAAGGAAAAATCTAAGAGAGGGGAAAGAAAAAATATGTACTTGAATATTAGAAAAGAAGAATCCATGACCATAAATATTAGACAAACCTTGAAAATGAACATACAAGTGTTAAAAAGATCCAAATAACTTAGAAAATATGTAGAAGTTTGAGATAAGAGTTGGACCTTTCTATATTCTCATAAAGTGAGTAGAAGAGGGAAACTTATGAGGGACTACAAATTAGAGAAGGAAGTCCTCCTTGTGTTGTGAGAAGAAAGTAATGTGGCCTATCAAGCTGATTTATCTTCTGAAAAAACTTGGCAATGAGAATTGACTTGTTCTACAATTCATTGTCCAGAGTCTTATTTTTCTTTCCTACATTTCCTTCATGGTATCATAGCACAACTAGGGGGTGGTGTCCACAATAGACTACCTATGATTAAGTTGAAATTTCTTAATCTCAATCTCAATGCAAGATAGATCCTAAGATAGAGTTTGATCCTCCTCTTAAGTAGTCTGTTATCATCATGAGGAACTCGACCTTATCCAATGACCCTCAGGTAAATTTGTTGTAGCAGATTCAGTCTATGGCTAGTCCAGCATTCAGTTTGGTCAAATATCACATGTAAATACACATTGGGCACTACCTTTAGTCTATGGATTAGTGTGGAATAGTTCAAGTCATTTGGTAGACAAGGTATGATTTATCATTGGTGAAGTTTTGTGAATCTGGAATTTATTATAAGTATATTGATTGGGATGAATGACAATATTGTGTTGATGAACTATTGCATTTCATATTGTTGAATGAACAAGTACTCTTGTTATGGATTAGATTGTTTGCTCTTATACTATACTGCTATTTAATCTATTTCTCTCATTATTGAATTAGCAAAGAAAATTTTATTGGAAACCCTAGTTATGTAAGGAAACCCTAGGGATAAATTTTCCCTAGTATATTAAAAAAACCTAATCCATTAGGGTTATTATAAGGAATATAAACCATAATCACGGGTCCAAGTGACCTTAGAAGATGAATCCAACAGTCATAAACACTATAATTATGTAATTATATGCATAAGTTTCTATTAATAAGCCTATTATAATTCCACTAATATTCATATCTCAGCCATAAATTATTCTCTCTGGTATGCATCTACTATTCAAGGGAATATTAGACACATAATTGTGAATTTGAAGTTTCAGTCAACCCAAAGAGACCAAATACGTTTGTCATATGAATCTAACATGTTATCGCCTTAAGACATACATAATAAATTCCAATTGGCACATATTAAAATGGATAAATATGCACCACACCAACAACAAAATTATTCAAAATTCTAGAAAATAACCGTGGTTGTTGATAATAGACACAAATTAGCCTAGAGGTTGGAGTACACAGTCAATTGTTGAAAGCATGAACCTCTAGTTTGCTACAAGGTCCAATTCCAATGCTATCATTCTTGTTGATAAATTCCTCTGGTACAAATCCCCATACCGCAACACATTCCATTTCCCAATATACTCCTATTATAAAGATATAAATACCTAGACTTCTAGACTGCATTGTGCTCAATAATATTGTTTGTGCACACAATTATCTTTAGTTTTCTCCTTGGATATTATGGGTGTGTTGTGCTCTACAACAACCCCCCATTTCATATCATCTTTACTTATAAATATTAACGTATGAAATGGGTCCCTTTAAAATTTAATTGGTATCAATTCTTTTATTGCTCAAAAGAGGTCCGATAATCAAATGAATTCATTTCATAAAACCCTTTTTGAAAAGACCCTAAAAAGAAATAAGGCAAATCTTTGTCATTGCGATAAAGCGATCGCAAGATCGCATATCGCAATGACATAAGAAATATAAATAAGCGGCACATTGATTACCCCCGATGCGATATCGCAATCGGCGATCGGCAACACTTCATACACATCTTAAAAAACACACATAACATAAGCCCCGACGCGACGCGATATCGGCGATCGGGTATCGGCGATACTTCATATGCGGTCAAGGCAGTTTAAGTCATTTACTCCAATCCGATGCGATTGCGCAATCGGCAGTCGGGAACATCCCATGCACATTAATAAGGCGCTTAGGTCTTACCCCCGATGCGATGCGATATCGGTGATCGGGAAATCGGCAATTCACTCTAAATGCACCTTGTCATATTTCTTCGCGCTAATCCGATGCGACGTCGCAATCGGCGTTCGGAGGATCCTATGCTTATGATTATATAATGCCCATTCTCCCCATGCGATGCGATATCGCTATCGGCGATCGGAATTTCAAAAGGTATAGCTTGAAGATCTAAAGTGTTATTGATTTCCGATCAATAAAGCGCGGATTTCGAAAAAGCCGTTAAATGGAGGGATAAGGTGATGTATTCATATTTAAAGTTTTGCCCCTTCGATTAACGATCACCTGCGCTCAACCGCCAAAATATCCATTGCACGCTTAAGGGAGTCATTCAACCGGATAATGGTGTAATAAGCATTTAAGGAGTAGCAGGCCTTAAACGACCATTTAATATATCTGTAATATCTGCTCATTGATTGGATCCGCAGCCATTTTTGAGAATTAATCTCTCAGCACGCTTCAATTGATATATCTTTCCCACCATGAGTCCTCATTATTATATTTCTATGTTACGGTTTTTCTTGCCTTTGTGCAGAATTCATCCTCCAACAGAAGCCTGAGCATGATGGGAAAGAAATCTAAGAAGACCGTGGGTTCCGCTGCTACAATAGTTGCAGGACAAACTGCCACAGATAAAAAGAAGGGCTTAATATCAGACACTACATGCACGGGTCTTACCAGAGCTACATGGCAAGGCACATATAATTTGATCGAAGCCGAACAACCAGAAAAGGCAGTAACAGAAGCTACTGTGGATCCTACTCGCAAGTCTGAGTCCACTCTCAAAGACTTAGCCGACTCCTTCCTTCACAGGATAGCGGCCAGAGAACAAATTCTCCCCTACACAGACGTCGTGCGATGGGCAATTGAGGAAATTCCAATCCTCGACAGAACCTTTTGCACCAGAGATGGGAGGATTTTTGGATCATTCAAGCCAGAACATCTAAGGCAAATGTATCATTTGCCTGAGCCAGAGAAAGTCTATAACAAGACCTTCCTGGAGAAATTTGCAGCTGATAATGAAGTAGAATCCGAACCCATCCGGGATTGGAGGCAGAATCCAGCCAAACACAAGCACGAGTCTTCCGGTAAGTACTCAGTCGATTCTTTGGCTTCTCCCTATTGTTATGCGGGGATAATGATGTGTAGGCTATGGGGGTTACATGACTCTGCTAATTTTACCATAGAGATGGTTCCTCTAATGGAAGCAGCAGTAAACAGCATAATTATGGATTGGGCTACTATTCTCTCTGATAAGTTAGCCGTAGCTATTCGTGATTTTAGAAAAGGTTCTGTTGTTACTGAAAGGAAAATTCCCCCGTTTTATTACAGTGCATACATTTTAGATACGTTATGTTTTAATTCTGAGTTTCCCGTCCTTGGTTGGAGGTGGACTGCCCAAGACCCCTCACCCATTCATATATACCACCAGAAATTGTGGAAATCCTCTTACAAGGACCATTTGTATCAAATCTGCAATGGCTTTATGGTTCCCATTCATTATTCTATTTTTGATAAGCCCATTCCCAGAATCTCCTACCTAGCTTCCTTTGATTTACCGGCGGTAGCAAGTTGGTTTGGAGAAGAGAGATTTACCTACATTAGAGTTTTTGGTAGCCAAGCCAATCCGCATGTTCTCCCTTTGTATATTCCAGATAAACTGCTAGCAAGAGAGGTCTCCTATCAAAGTATGGCAGAGAGTACTACACAGACTCTCAAGAAAGAAAAGAAGAGGGGCTGGCCCTCTTTTCCCTTGAGAATTGGTGTATATACTCTGCATGATCTCAAACACGCAGAAAAGGAAGCCACAAAGATGCAGGCTTTGACCCTGGCCACTATCCCGAATAGGCTATATGATCCAACCAAACACGCCTATGCTGCATTAGAACAGGCCAAATTAACAAAATTTGACCATCAAGAAGATTGGTTTGACGACCTATTTGTTTCAAACGAAATAATAGGTCAAGCTAGAGAACTTGCTCGATTAAAATATAATGATCAAGGGGTAACTGAGTTCAATAAACTTAGGGAGCAGAGGTTGCAAACTCTGCCTCTAGATTTACTGGCAACAACCCCAGCGACGTCTTCAAGCGAGCCTGGTCGGCAACAGTCAAGCCAGCCTCCTGTTATAACAAAAGAGTAGAAGAGAGAACAGGAAGAAAATCAGAAGAAGCAACAGGCAGAAAGGCAGAGGAAAGAACAAGCAGAAAAACAACAGAGAGCACAAATGGAACAAGAAGAGAAAAGGAAGAAAGAGGCAGAGGAACAGCAGAAGAGAGAACAAGAAGAGAAACAGAAAAAAGAACTGGCAGATAGGCAGAAAAGGGAACAAGAAGAACAGCAGAGGAAAGAGCAGGAAAAAGAGCAGCAGAAACAAACCACCGATGTCAATGTGGACACTACCATAGACCCCAAACTATTTCAAGAATGGCAGCAATTTCATTCCATCATCAGTGGATTGGAATGTTCAAAAGATGGGGACACTTCTAAGACAAATGATACGCAGGACATCACTTCTCCTCAGGTTCTAAGTGGAACCAGCGGCCCACCCATTTCCCAGGATGTTGAGGTAATTCCTAAAGACCCTTCCGATCAAATCGTTCTCCAAGTGGAAGATATTCCTCCCTTGGATGTTTTCTACAGCCCAAGGCATAGAGCAGTTGTGAAGCGATCAAGGAAAAGACGAAGGATTGATCAACCTTCTATCTTACCAGAGCAAACAGTTACGGGTAATGTAGTATGGAAGGAGGAATTGGACCCCTCCGATGACCTAACAAAGCTGTCACAGTATGCAGGTGCCTATTCTGCAGCAACTATCGACAAGGCATCGGAGGTAAGTCTTCTGCTGAAGACTAAGGACCAAGATATTTTTGCATTACAGGCAGAGGTGACCGAGGCAAAACAGAGGGCAGCGCAAGCAGAGGAGTAGTTGCTGGTACAACAACAAATGAATGATCAATTAACCCAGCAATTGCATGAAGAAAGGCAGAGGATCGACCAAAGCGCGATCAAGAAACAAAAGGAGTTATCGGAGGCATTAGCACAGTTGAGGACAGCAAATGAGCTGATGATAAAAACGAAGGACGAGCAAATAGCTCAATTATCGTCACGGCTCGAAGTCATAAAAGGCACCCAAAAGGTGGAGGATTTCAGAGCAGAGGCATCGCAAATAAACAATGCTTTAATATCACAGATTAGACTCCTGTGTAATCAACTCACTGAGGCAGAACCATTGTGCGAGCTAACTACATCCATTAATCAGCAGGTAGATAAGGCCAGGAATGAGTTAGACCAGGCCGATGAGCTCATAAGTGGATATCTTGACTGGCAAGATTCTGATGTGGGAAAAGCAGCGAAGTTGCCTAGAATCCAAGAAACATATAAGGACATACTCTTTACAGAATGGCACACTCAAATGATGAAAGCAGAAAGGGCGGCTTCAAGATGTAAATTAACTGCCAGCAATATGATTGATCTGGTCAACAACACCCTCTACCTGGCAAACATGATCTCCCAATGTACACCTGGAAGAATAACAACAACAAATGTAATTGAGCAAACAAGTTATCCTGACTTAGAGGAGAAGGGGAGATTAATCGCTGGGGTTAACACTTTGACTTTCGATGCTTATTGGCTCTTTCTGATCAAGCCACACACACAAAGGTCTGCCCTCAAGTGTTTAACTGATGCACTCGGGTGTATAATTCCCGATATTCAAGATGCCACATACACTGCTCAGCTCAGTTCGCGCCTCAACAAACCGCCTGAAGTAGAGCCAATGCTGGCGATAAGTCAGCTCAGGTTTAAAGGCAAAGAGCCTACCTGATGAATCATTGCCGCCGATTGCCAGATCGCTCCAAGAAATAGGATCAATATTCATTGATACCAATTATGTAGGATTTCTGTTTATTAGATATTTAGATTAGCTTAGTATTTATAGACCCTTTCATTGTTTTGGAAAGGGTCGTAAAATTTTGTAATAGACTTAAAGACTGAAGTTTGCACTACTGTGCTTCAGCCTATATTCTTTTATGAAACTCGACCAATCGTTCTCAATTTGACAAGGAAGTTTCTTTATGCAATTGCGCACTACTGTCTTTTGTTGGGGATGTTTTCTGAGTCGAAGGAAGAACTGTGACATAGCGATTGATATACAGGAGTGTTAATCAGCTTATATGGTACTTTTATCTGTATCTGTATTCATTCCTTTTATATGAATTGTTGTGTAATTATTCTTGCTATTGTTGAATACATGTATGTGCTGTAACAGCAAATCTCTATCTCATTCCACTATTGGATGTTTTGCGATATGCTTTTTTTTAATCATGCATGTAACAATGATATAAATGATGAAGTGTAGTAATTTCGTTGTTATCGCTTTGCGTAACTATTTATGCACAACAGTCTTGAATGATTTAATATCTATGTTTTAGAGATGGAGTCATCTATATGCCTGTCTTAAAAGCACAGACCATCAAACGCTACGCTTTAGAAAATCGATAAGTTCCCGGGATAGATCATAGTTATTATATTTTATTGATAGTTTTAGTTATTCGCTTATCACCAACATATTCTATAAGTCATTCATCCATCCCGTCTACCTATAATTTTTGGGAAACTGGTCCCATTATCCCCAGTCGGAGCCACTATTCCAAACGGAAAAGGAGCTGTATCAAGGTCCGGACCGGGTGGTTTCCCCTATGTTGTTGCAGCGATTTTCGAGGCATCAACATAATTGGCGCTAGAAGGAGGGCATCAACTGTGAATGGCACATAAGTCAAAACCTATAAGCCATTCTAAGAGTAATTCTCCCTCCGAATCCCCTCGACCTTCCCATTTGCACACTGGTTCGCCGGTATCCAAACAAGGAGAAGGGGAATCAACTACCACTGCTCAAACCCATCATACTCCAGAACAATTAAGTCTTGAATCACCTGAAGTCCAGTCTCTAATCCATAAACTTCAGAGCTTCTCGATTTCACCACAGAAATCTGAAGTATCACAAAGCAGTGCGACTTCGCAGTTTAATCTAACTCATCCTCTCACCAGACTTCAGAGCGAAAAACTCGGTATTGAACCCACTGAGTTCCCTTTACCCAAAAGGAAAAAGGCGAAGAAAATTACTGAAGGATCTGATAGTGAAGAGCTTTCATCCACGTCCTCCATTGCATCTTCATCTCTGCAAAGTCAACCATCCACTCCCCCATTACAAATTGTCGTTCACCAGGGATTAGAAGCCTCAACATCCCAACCTGTTCACTCCTCATCATTAATTCCTTCCCATACATCTGGAATCCCAACAGTAGTATCAACCACTGTCGCTATTATAATGGCAGACCCATGGACTAGGCCAGGTGCAGTCAACATGCCTGCACCATTGCATCCTCTACCAGATGCTCCTGAAAAATGGCTGCCTAAATTTAACCCAGATGATGGGACCCAAGCTGAAGAACACATTAATAATTTTATGTTAGCAGTTAACTTAAAAGGAGTGACAGAACAAGATGTTGTTGTAAGACTCTTCCCCTACACCTTACAAGGATCAGCAGGATCCTGGTATTTTTCCTTACCCTCTGGTTCAATTACCAGTTGGAACACTTGCCAAGAGCAGTTTCTTACCAAATATGGAGATGACAGGTCCTTAGCTACCTTAATAAACGACCTCTCCAATCTGAGAATAGAGCATAGGGAACCAATAAAGGAGTTTAATGCCAGATTTAATAAACTCCTGAATAAAATCCCTACAGCTTCCAAACCAAGTGAACAAATTCGAAGCGAATGGTATATTACCGCCCTACCTGCCAACATAGCCATTTTTGTAGACAGGGCCGGGAAACCTACCTTAGCTGAAAACATGAGAGAAGCACTTGCTGTTGAAAAGCGCATCAACGCTCTAGAGAAGAAAGCTGCTTTGGAAGACAGAAAAGCCAAAAAAGTCTCATTTAAAGAGGATTCCAAGAAGAAAACCCCAAAGGACCCGTACGACATGGAGGGTTTACAAAAAGTCCTTAAAACATTGTCTAACGAAATGGTTGAAATAAAGAAGCAGGTGGCCGAAACCTCAAACAAAAGACCATTTAGGACTTTTAAGAAAACTGAAACAAAGCCACCCAATGTTATATCTAACGCAGATTCAGAGCAAGAAGAAGAGGAAGAGGAAACAACCTCACAAACTGATGATGAAGAAGAAGTAGCTGAATGCCACGGAATGTGGGATTTTATACTCCCAAACTCTGATACCGAGAATGAAGAAGAAGCCTTTCCGGTTACTACAAGAAGTAAAAGTACTTCTGAACCTGCCCAGGCAACTTCAAAGAAAAGGAGTGCAGGTGCTACCACAACAAAGGAAAAAGTTCCCCCAAAGAAGTCGCCTGTAGTAGTTCCCCAAAACCAGCCTTCAACTTCTAATTCTCCTTCAACATCCAAAACATTAGTGGTATCCGATTCAATGGAATATAACATTGTTGATGACATGAAGAAAACTAAGGCAAACATAACTATGTTTGAGCTTAGTAAATTAAAGCATCAGCAAAAATTACTTCTTAAAGAATTGAATGATGTTCCCTCTACTCCCCTTCCCAGTGCAAGAGCTGCCAATGATTCAGGCCAACCTCCTTCAGGTATGGTTGAAGCTACCGATTCAGTTCTAATTGGAGATAGATCGAATTCTCATACTCCACCCTTCCTACTGACCTATGAGATTTATAACAGAAACCTGCACAACTGTTTAATTGATTCAGGGGCATCATCTAATATAATGCCAGCTTCAGTTTGCTCTAAACTGAACATTGAACCCCAGAAGTCTGCTATTCATATTGTACAGTTGGACAGGACCAAAGTACAGGTTGTGGGAGAAATTAATTCCGTAACTATCAGGTTGTCTGCCGATCCCAGGATTGTACAAAGAATTGATATCTTAATTGCTGACATACCTGAATTCTACGGTTTAATTTTGAGCAGAGATTGGTCCGAAAAATTGCATGGGTATATTTCCACAGATTGGTCACATATGTGGCTTCCCTACAAGGGAAAGCCAAATCAAATAAGGATCGATCGAGAGAAGCATATGACCCACACAGTTACTGAATTTGAGCAAGAAAACCAACCTGTAGCGTTCAACAACAACATTTTGGGGAACTATTCGTCAGAGTCATTCTTTGGCAACTTTGTTGCCCAACCATCTCCTTTTTCAGTTAATCATTTTACATCTCAGATTGAAAATTTTTCACAAACTGATAAGTCCAGATGTTTTAATGATGCTGAGGAAAATGTAAATATTTTTGTTAATACTCCTTTATTTTGGTCTTTATATTTTGATGGCTCTAAGTCCAGCGAGGGCTCAGGAGCAGGTTGCATTTTGGTTAGTCCACAAGGAGAAAAGACAATGCTGTCTTGTAGGTTAGAATTTGACTGCACTAACAACACAGCCGAATATGAAGCTTTAGTCCAGGGATTATATAAAGCAATCGGCCTCAAAGTGCAATATCTAAAAGTATTCGGCGATTCGGAAATCATTGTCAAACAGGTGAGGAATGCAATTCATTGTCTTTCAAGTCACCTCAAGCATTATCAATCGCTAGTACAGGATCTTACCTCACACTTTTCAGCATTTAACATTTCCTCCATTCCTAGGTCGCAAAACTCGGCAGCCGACCTACTAGCCAATGTAGCTTCTAAGCTTCTACCTTCTGAAGACTATAGCCTTGATAGATTTTCCGTAGAATTACTTTTTAGGCCTTCAATTCCTGACAATGTCACTAATTGGAGAGTATTTAACCATGATGAAGACATCTTGCAATTTCTAACTTCCGAAAAGTCCTATGACAATCAAATTATTGAGGAAAATGACCATGATCTACAGATGAAAGAAACACCTCAAGAAAATTCAATTCCTAAACCAGTGGTAAAGCTCGAAGATCTTTATGATATCAAAGACAGGTTTAAACCTGTAATTAATGCAAAGCTTCAAAGTTCTACCCTTAGGTTTGAATTGATAAATCTAGGTACTGACCATGCTCCTCAAAACATCAATTTAGGATTAGGACTTTCTTTGGAAGAGAAGGAGGCATTCATCAAACTGTTAAGAAAAAACAAACAGGTCTTTGCTTGGAAGTATGATGATTTGAAGACGTATGATACATCTATTATCCAGCATACCATTCCTATGCTTCCTGATCAGAAACCAATTCAGCAGAAGTTAAGAAAAATACATCCAAATTTAGAGAGCCAGATAAAGTCGGAACTTAACAAGCTCTTGAAAGCCAAGATTATTTTCCCTGTCCGACACTCAAACTGGGTCTCTAATATGGTGCCAGTCAGGAAGAAAAATGGCGACATTCGAATTTGTATTGATTTCAGGAACCTGAACAAAGCGAGCTTGAAAGATAACTTCCCATTACCTACTATGGAGCAAATACTCCAATCGGTAGCAGGCTCTGAATTGATGTCCTTTCTTGATGGATTCTCAGGATATAACCAAGTTCTGGTTCATCCTGATGACCAACTTAAAACCACATTCAGAACAAAATGGGGAACATATGCGTATCAGAAAATGCCTTTTGGACTTATAAATGCAGGAGCGACATTCCAGAGAGCTATGGATATAGCCTTTAGAGGGTTGATTAATCGAACAGTAGTCGTCTATCTAGACGATATTACTGTATATTCTAAAGAGAGGTATAATCATTTGCATGACTTAAATCAAATCTTTCAGCGATGCAAAAGATATGGTATTTCTCTGAACCCAAAAAAGTCTTTCTTTGCTCTTGATCAAGGAAAACTCTTAGGCTTTATTGTGTCCAAAGATGGCATTTATATTGATCCTGATCGGATCAAGGAAATTTCTGAAATCCCTTTCCCACACAATAAAAAGTCGATGCAGTCATTTTTAGGCCAGATTAATTTCGTTAAACGATTTGTTCCAGATTTTTCTCAAATTATATTACCACTTCAGACAATGATTAAGAAGAATTCAGTCTTCAAGTGGGGATCAGAAGAAAAGCAAGCTTTTGATGTAATCAAGCAATCAATAATCAATGCCCCAGCCTTGAATACTCCAAATTTTTCTAATCATTTTACTTTGTATACCATTGCATCCGATGTGTCTTATGCTGCAGTTCTCACGCAGCCAAATGCTCACAATTTGGAAGCACCCATATCATTCTTCAGCTCAAATCTTCAGGGTGCCGAATTAAATTACTCCGATGTAGAAAAACAAGCCTTTGCTGTATTTAAAGCGGTCAAACATTATAGACCCTTTCTTTTAAAAACCCATACAAAAATAATAGTTCCTTTCCCGGCAGTTAGGCAACTATTAATCCAAAAAGAGCTGGGTGAAAAAAGGGCAAATTGGGTCACAGCGCTTCAAGAGTATGACTTAGAAATTAGGCCAGCAAAGATTGTTAGGGGCCAAGGTTTTTGCAGGATATTGGCAGGAGCATCCAACATTCCAGAATCAAGCGATACAGATCAAACTCAAGAAATTAATCAGATAAGTGTTACTGATTCTGGATCTCAATATGCAGATTTAATCTTTTATCTAAAGAATGGTTATGCACCTCCGAATTTGTCTTACAAAAACAAAAGGGCCATTAGATTAAAAGCGAAGAATTTTACAATCATTGATGACGTGCTTTTTAGACAGAATTATGATTCTATCTTGTTAAGATGCCTTGAGAAACCTGAAGCCCAAAAGGTTTTGCAGGAGCTACATGATGGACCAGCAGGAGGACATTTCGGAGCTGACACAACAGCTCACAAAATTATTCATGCTGGTTACTATTGGCCTACTTTGTTTAAAGATGCTCACGAGTACGTAAGGAAATGTCTCAATTGTCAAACTGCTAGCGGAAGACAACGTAAATCAGCCTTCCCTCTGCAACCAATCAACATTGAGCAGCCATTTGAGCAATGGGGATTGGATATCATTGGGGAGATCACTCCAGCATCTTCCAAACAGCATAAGTATATCCTTACTGCTACTGATTACTTTACAAAGTGGGTTGAGGCAATCCCTTTAAAGACAGCAAATTCTGAAGCAATCATTGAATTCATAGACCAATTCATTATTACCAGGTTTGGTGTCCCAAATGCTCTTGTTTTTTATAATGCATCTTACTTTTCAGGCAATGCTATGTTTGATTTCGCTATTAAAAGAGGATTTAAGTTAAAATATTCTGCTAATTACTATCCCCAAGGAAATGGTTTAGCAGAATCTACTAATAAGAATCTGATTAAAATCATTAAGCGAACTATCGAACAAAATCAGAGGAATTGGCACAAATCCTTAGTGTTTGCATTATGGGCTGATAGGATAACACAGAAAGCTTCTATTGGAACTTCTCCATTTAATCTTTTCTATGGAAAAGAAGCAATCTTACCCACAAATCTTGTTCTTCCTTCTTTAGCCCTAGTGCAGTTTATTGAGGAAACTCCTTCCTCTTCTATTCAGTTTAGACATGACCAGATCCTAAAATTAGAAGAGGAAAGAGAAAAAGCCAAGGTTATCCATGCCAAACATCAGCAAGTCATCAAAGCAGCTTTTGATTCAGTCTCATCCGGTTCAAAACAATTCCAAGTCGGTGATTTAGTTCTGAAATGGGACAAAGCCCATGAAGACAAAGGTAAACACTCCAAGTTCCAGAAGTTGTGGCTTGGACCATTTCAGATCTGTGAGAAGATAGGCCATTCAACCTTTATATTGCAAGATTTATCAGGTTTGAGAGATTCTCTCCCTGTTAATGGCCTTGTCTTGAAGAAATTCTTTAACTGAGGAGGTGACCCCTTCTCCTTTCATTTCAGTAGGATTTTATAGTTTGTAGGATTTTAGGAAATAAGGTTGTGAGATGTCTCCCGTTGACCTTTTGCTGTGTTTGAAAAGTTGTCCCATAGAATGAGTATGAACATTTGCTTTTAAAATGATGGAACTTTTAACCAAAAAGGATAATTTCTAGGAAATTAGATATCTTTGTATTCTGAAATCACAATTCAAGTTTTATCAACTCCTCTCAAAGCATAGAAATATCGTAAATCATTTTCTGTTTTTAAATTGGTCTCTAAAGGTTATCCATACTAAGATAGAAATCAATCCAATTTCAGCATCTTCAACTCTTATCCTGTCATCCATTTACTCTTAAGGAGAAATTTGTTCACCCCATTCGTTAAAGTTTATGATTACTCAGAGTGTAATTCTAAAATATAAGATATTTAAGATAAGAGGTCTTATTACAAGCCTGCTTACCATGTTCATAGAGAAATAGTTTATCTGACATTACCAATACTGCAAACCAAAACAGGGTAATGGCTTGAAATTACAAGACAAGGGGTCTCATCACGAGCCAGCTTGTTCAGTTAAACTATTATCAGTGAGTGGCATTGTCAAAAGCTGGCCACCAAACCAGGACAATGGCTTTTTATCTTACCTATGACAAAGAAGAAAAAGGAAATGAAATACAAAATATGAAAAATATTTTGAATTCATTCTGTTAATCACACTCTTAATTGAATGGGACAATGGACAATCATATGGTTAAAAGGTATCCCTGTCGAAACTATAGATGTTTGCTGGCAGCAGAGGCTCTACCTATGACAGATGAGTTTACTATAAAGGCTGATTTGGAAAGGTATTCTATTTTATCATCATAAACCAATAAAGGCCTATTTTAAAGCTTAGAATGTTTTTATTTTCTTAAAAAAGAGGAAGTCAACAAAATAGTTTCTTTTTCTCAGAATATATAGAAATCTAGTTATATTAGGAATTTCCCCATTGATTGAAACTCTATTTTTGAAAAAGTTTAAATGTTTCTATTTTTTCAAAGAGATAACTGGTTCTTCCAGCGAATCGCCAATTGTTGTGCTCTACAACAACCCCCCATTTCATATCATCTTTACTTATAAATATTAACGTATGAAATGGGTCCCTTTAAAATTTAATTGGTATCAATTCTTTTATTGCTCAAAAGAGGTCTGATAATCAAATGAATTCATTTCATAAAACCCTTTTTGAAAAGACCCTAAAAAGAAATAAGGCAAATCTTTGTCATTGCGATAAAGCGATCGCAAGATCGCATATCGCAATGACATAAGAAATATAAATAAGCGGCACATTGATTACCCCCGATGCGATATCGCAATCGGCGATCGGCAACACTTCATACACATCTTAAAAAACACACATAACATAAGCCCCGACGCGACGCGATATCGGCGATCGGGTATCGGCGATACTTCATATGCGGTCAAGGCAGTTTAAGTCATTTACTCCGATCCGATGCGATTGCGCAATCGGCAGTCGGGAACATCCCATGCACATTAATAAGGCGCTTAGGTCTTACCCCCGATGCGATGCGATATCGGCGATCGGGAAATCGACAATTCACTCTAAATGCACCTTGTCATATTTCTTCGCGCTAATCCGATGCGACGTCGCAATCGGCGTTCGAGGATCCTATGCTTATGATTATATAATGCCCATTCTCCCCATGCGATGCGATATCGCTATCGGCGATCGGAATTTCAAAAGGTATAGCTTGAAGATCTAAAGTGTTATTGATTTCCGATCAATAAAGCGCGGATTTCGAAAAAGCCGTTAAATGGAGGGATAAGGTGATGTATTCATATTTAAAGTTTTGCCCCTTCGATTAACGATCACCTGCGCTCAACCGCCAAAATATCCATTGCACGCTTAAGGGAGTCATTCAACCGGATAATGGTGTAATAAGCATTTAAGGAGTAGCAGGCCTTAAACGGCCATTTAATATATCTGTAATATCTGCTCATTGATTGGATCCGCAGCCATTTTTGAGAATTAATCTCTCAGCACGCTTCAATTGATATATCTTTCCCACCATGAGTCCTCATTATTATATTTCTATGTTACGGTTTTTCTTGCCTTTGTGCAGAATTCATCCTCCAACAGAAGCCTGAGCATGATGGGAAAGAAATCTAAGAAGACCGCGGGTTCCGCTGCTACAACAGTTGCAGGACAAGCTGCCACAGATAAAAAGAAGGGCTTAATATCAGACACTACATGCACGGGTCTTACCAGAGCTACATGGCAAGGCACATATAATTTGATCGAAGCCGAACAACCAGAAAAGGCAGTAACAGAAGCTACTGCGGATCCTACTCGCAAGTCTGAGTCCACTCTCAAAGACTTAGCCGACTCCTTCCTTCACAGGATAGCGGCCAGAGAACAAATTCTCCCCTACACAGACGTCGTGCGATGGGAATTGAGGAAATTCCAATCCTCGACAGAACCTTTTGCACCAGAGATGGGAGGATTTTTGGATCATTCAAGCCAGAACATCTAAGGCAAATGTATCATTTGCCTGAGCCAGAGAAAGTCTATAACAAGACCTTCCTGGAGAAATTTGCAGTTGATAATGAAGTAGAATCCGAACCCATCCGGGATTGGAGGCAGAATCCAGCCAAACACAAGCACGAGTCTTCCGGTAAGTACTCAGTCGATTCTTTGGCTTCTCCCTATTGTTATGCGGGGATAATGATGTGTAGGCTATGGGGGTTACATGACTCTGCTAATTTTACCATAGAGATGGTTCCTCTAATGGAAGCAGCAGTAAACAGCATAATTATGGATTGGGCTACTATTCTCTCTGATAAGTTAGCCGTAGCTGTTCGTGATTTTAGAAAAGGTTATGTTGTTACTGAAAGGAAAATTCCCCCGTTTTATTACAGTGCATACATTTTAGATACGTTATGTTTTAATTCTGATTTTCCCGTCCTTGGTTGGAGGTGGACTGCCCAAGACCCCTCACCCATTCATATATACCACCAGAAATTGTGGAAATCCTCTTACAAGGACCATTTGTATCAAATCTGCAATGGCTTTATGGTTCCCATTCATTATTCTATTTTTGATAAGCCCATTCCCAGAATCTCCTACCTAGCTTCCTTTGATTTACCGGCGGTAGCAAGTTGGTTTGGAGAAGAGAGATTTACCTACATTAGAGTTTTTGGTAGCCAAGCCAATCCGCATGTTCTCCCTTTGTATATTCCAGATAAACTGCTAGCAAGAGAGGTATCCTATCAAATTATGGCAGAGAGTACTACACAGACTCTCAAGAAAGAAAAGAAGAGGGGCTGGCCCTCTTTTCCCTTGAGAATTGGTGTATATACTCTGCATGATCTCAAACACGCAGAAAAGGAAGCCACAAAGATGCAGTCTTTAACCCTGGCCACTATCCCGAATAGGCTATATGATCCAACCAAACACGCCTATGCTGCATTAGAACAGGCCAAATTAACAAAATTTGACCATCAAGAAGATTGGTTTGATGACCTATTTGTTTCAAACGAAACAATAGGTCAAGCTAGAGAACTTGCTCGATTAAAATATAATGATCAAGGGGTAACTGAGTTCAATAAACTTAGGGAGCAGAGGTTGCAAACTCTGCCTCTAGATTTACTGGCAACAACCCCAGCAACGTCTTCAAGCGAGCCTGGTCGGCAACAGTCAAGCCAGCCTCCTGTTATAACAAAAGAGCAGAAGAGAGAACAGGAAGAAAATCAGAAGAAGCAACAGGCAGAAAGGCAGAGGAAAGAACAAGCAGAAAAACAACAGAGAGCACAAATGGAACAAGAAGAGAAAAGGAAGAAAGAGGCAGAGGAACAGCAGAAGAGAGAACAAGAAGAGAAACAGAAAAAAGAACTGGCAGATAGGCAGAAAAGGGAACAAGAAGAACAGCAGAGGAAAGAGCAGGAAAAAGAGCAGCAGAAACAAACCACCGATGTCAATGTGGACACTACCATAGACCCCAAACTATTTCAAGAATGGCAGCAATTTCATTCCATCATTAGTGGATTGGAATGTTCAAAAGATGGGGACACTTCCAAGACAAATGATACGCAGGACATCACTTCTCCCCAGGTTCTAAGTGGAACCAGCGGCCCACCCATTTCCCAGGATGTTGAGGTAATTCCTAAAGACCCTTCTGATCAAATCGTTCTCCAAGTGGAAGATATTCCTCCCTTGGATGTTTTCTACAGCCCAAGGCATAGAGCAGTTGTGAAGCGATCAAGGAAAAGACGAAGGATTGATCAACCTTCTATCTTACCAGAGCAAACAGTTATGGGTAATGTAGTATGGAAGGAGGAATTGGACCCCTCCGATGACCTAACAAAGCTGTCACAGTATGCAGGTGCCTATTCTGCAGCAACTATCGACAAGGCATCGGAGGTAAGTCTTCTGCTGAAGACTAAGGACCAAGATATTTTTGCATTACAGGCAGAGGTGACCGAGGCAAAACAGAGGGCAGCGCAAGCAGAGGAGCAGTTGCTGGTACAACAACAAATGAATGATCAATTAACCCAGCAATTGCAGGAAGAAAGGCAGAGGATCGACCAAAGCGCGATCCAGAAACAAAAGGAGTTATCGGAGGCATTGGCACAATTGAGGACAGCAAATGAGCTGATGATAAAAACGAAGGACGAGCAAATAGCTCAATTATCGTCACGGCTCGAAGTCATAAAAGGCACCCAAAAGGTGGAGGATTTCAAAGCAGAGGCATCGCAAATAAACAGTGCTTTAATATCACAGATTAGACTCCTGTGTAATCAACTCACTGAGGTAGAACCATTGTGCGAGCTAACTACATCCATTAATCAGCAGGTAGATAAGGCCAGGAATGAGTTAGACCAGGCCGATGAGCTCATAAGTGGATATCTTGACTGGCAAGATTCTGATGTGGGAAAAGCAGCGAAGTTGCCTAGAATCCAAGAAACATATAAGGACATACTCTTTACAGAATGGCACACTCAAATGATGAAAGCAGAAAGGGTGGCTTCAAGATGTAAATTAACTGCCAGCAATATGATTGATCTGGTCAACAACACCCTCTACCTGGCAAACATGATCTCCCAATGTACACCTGGAAGAATAACAACAGCAAATGTAATTGAGCAAACAAGTTATCCTGACTTAGAGGAGAAGGGGAGATTAATCGCTGGGGTTAACACTTTGACTTTCGATGCTTATTGGTTCTTTCTGATCAAGCCACACACACAAAGGTCTGCCCTCAAGTGTTTAACCGATGCACTCGGGTGTATAATTCCCGATATTCAAGATGCCACATACACTGCTCAGCTCAGTTCGCGCCTCAACAAACCGCCTGAAGTAGAGCCAATGCTGGCGATAAGTCAGCTCAGGTTTAAAGGCAAAGAGCCTACCTGATGAATCATTTCCGCTGATTGCCAGATCGATCCAAGAAATAGGATCAATATTCATTGATACCAATTATGTAGGATTTCTGTTTATTAGATATTTAGATTAGCTTAGTATTTATAGACCCTTTCATTGTTTTGGAAAGGGTCGTAAAATTTTGTAATAGACTTAAAGACTGAAGTTTGCACTACTGTGCTTCAGCCTATATTCTTTTATGAAACTCGACCAATCGTTCTCAATTTGACAAGGAAGTTTCTTTATGCAATTGCGCACTACTGTCTTTTGTTGGGGATGTTTTCTGAGTCGAAGGAAGAACTGTGACATAGCGATTGATATACGGGAGTGTTAATCAGCTTATATGGTACTTTTATATTTATCTGAATTCATTCCTTTTATATGAATTGTTGTGTAATTATTCTTGCTATTGTTGAATACATGTATGTGCTGTAACAGCAAATCTCTATCTCATTCCACTATTGGATGTTTTACGATATGCTTTTTTTTAATCATGCATGTAACAATGATATAAATGATGAAGTGTAGTAATTTTGCTGTTATCGCTTTGCGTAACTATTTATGCACAGCAGTCTTGAATGATTTAATATCTATGTTTTAGAGATGGAGTCATCTATATGCCTGTCTTAAAAGCACAGACCATCAAACGCTACGCTTTAGAAAATCGATAAGTTCCCGGGATAGATCATAGTTATTATATTTTATTGATAGTTTTAGTTATTCGCTTATCACCAACATATTCTATAAGTCATTCATCCATCCCGTCTACCTATAATTTTTGGGAAACTGGTCCCATTATCCCCAGTCGAAGCCACTATTCCAAACGGAAAAGGAGTTGTATCAAGGTCCGGACCGGGTGGTTTCCCCTATGTTGTTGCAGCGATTTTCGAGGCATCAACAGGGTGAAAAAAAAAGATTTGATGACCTAATATAATTCATTTGATTAAACGTTACCAATACTAGGAAACAACCATACTTACACCCAAGTAATTTTTCATTGTTGGTTAGTTAGTTTGTCTCATCAATAGCCACTTCCAAAATCATTTAAAATATTACAAAATAAGTAGGAAGATTTCAAAATACATTTCACAACAAAATGAGGGTGCATGGAAGATAGGTTACAAAGAGAAAAAAAAGAATATCAATATGACTGAGAAGTTGCTTGAATATGTTGGAAATTGGGAAACAAATTACCTCACAACTACGGAGGCAATGGAAAATCGCACTACAATGTTGTGATTAGCCATAAAATTTACAAGAAACTAAACAAATTCTCTCTAAAATTCCACGAAGAACATATAAACCAACTTGGTGAAGTAAGCCTAGTGCATGAAATTGTACAAGAGCATCTCAGGACTAAAATTCTTCCTGGACCTCGTTACTCCATTGTCTCAGAAGCTTAGGATTGGTCTGTAAATGAAATATTTAAAATTGAGTAACAAGGAAGTAACCTTATTAGTTAAGAAGACATGACCATGAAAAACTACATAAAGCCTTACTATGGCTACCTAAAGCAAGTGAATTCCAATGACAAGGGTAGCATTGGCTACAAAAATATTCTTGTCGACAATAGCATGTTTAAGATACCTATCAATCTGACCCAACAAGGCCCCATTTGTGATCCTACATAAAACTTGTATTGCATTAGTCCCATACATATTGGTCTCGCTATTCATGTCTTTTAATAATGAACTTGTCAGAATAATAACCTGGAAGAAACTTGATGAAGAATCATTAAAAACTAAACTGAGGAATAATCTTAATAGATCAACATAAAAGAAAGACATGAGCCAATACCTCACTTCATTAGTAAAAGAAGAAAGCTCCTTGATGATCAAATAAACCATTCTCCTCAAGCCAATGTCCTTAGACTAAAAAACTTTGTGACAACAAAGAAAACTTCTAGAACTTAAACCTACAAATAAAATAAGACTTGAATAAGAAAATAAGATAGCAAATGTTACGCACAACAAACTCAAACAACTATAAATGAATGAGATATTCAATACCAAAGAACTAACTATCCTTCGTGAAAGTCTCTTGATTAATTAAATATAAAAGCTTTGTGATAACCTGATTAGCATCCAAACCAAAAATGTGTATGTCAAACAAAAATTCAATAACTTTATTCAAATAAATAGTACCTAAAATTCAAACTCTAGGAAAAGCAATACCAACCTAGGCACATCTCCTTGCATCGATTTGACGATCATTGAAAACGCAAGCTTCCTACAGGACTGCTACCTTTTCATTCCCAAGAAAGGTAGAATACCCTACTGAAATGAGTCCTTTATTATTGTCCTTTGAAGACTCCACAAGATCTATGGGATGTCATCGAAGGAACCACATAAAATTTATACAACTCTATGTAGACATATAAAATATGAGATGGGATATGCAGTCAAGAAACTTGTTGTCAAGTGGTTAAATTAGAGTACTTTCAAGTTTTAGACATTACTTCAAAATATTTTAAACACATGATGTTGCTTTTGTGCAGCCAACACATTTAACTAGCACATATGATACCAAGGGAATGTCCCAATAACCTTGACAAGCCACAAACGTTGCACATATCAAAGAACAAAGCCAAGGCCAAACTATGGATGGATTCAATGGAATATATGACTCTTATTTGTGCCATGTAACCTAAGTCACTTGACACAGGGACACATGACATGCAGGACACGCAAATACGAGAGTCCAACATGGGACATGGAGACCCCCCAAAACATGACACAGGACATGTTATATATATATATATATATATATATATATATATAAAGTTAATAGATATTACACAAATTCTCATGATGATACAAATTCGATCATACATGTATATTGTAACATTATGCATACAATCGTGATTCATCAATGATACACATTTACAACTATCTCTTCCTACTATATCAATGATGAATACGATAAATTGACATTGGAAAAACATGATAAATTTATCCATAAACTATAATTTTCTCATTAAGTCATCAAAATCAAAATGTATTACGTAGGTACGGAGTCCTGAGTACTCCTAAATCAGAATGCCAATGGAAAATAACAAACACAAAACAAGGTTGACACTAGAACATGAAACCATAAAATAGGAAGGATGAACCTCATAGGATGTTGCCATCAGGCTAGAGGTTATACCTATATCTCATCAACATAAAAATCAACATTAGTACCACCACTATTGTCTTATATATTCTACTCCTTTGTATACAATGTAATCTATGCATCTGTTGGTGTGGAGGATGAACCCTTAAGGGTATCACCATCATCAAAAGTGACAAGTTCTAGCGCTAGCTCATTAAGATCCAAGTTAGCCACTGCCAACTCAACATTGTTGTCCAAATGCATATCATCAGGAAACACATCCCACATCTTTGTCTTTCCCTTCAACCACCCCTCCCTCTCCCTGTAAATAAGACGAAGGTTGGTGTGCACATACACCATTATCTTTTCCTAGGATTGGTAGACCCTAATGAAATTGAAAGGGGGGGGGCATTACCAATGGGGACATTCTTACCCTTCTTTTTCCCCTTCTCTACTGCCTTTGATTGATCCAAAATGGATTTTAGATACACTCCTAAGTCTAAGTGTTCCTCACAGAGGAAAATGAAAGTCCAAGGAAGTCCTTGGAAATAGCTCCATGGCAGAGATCTTTTCATTCTGAATCTACTGCAACTTGAATGGGAAAAAATGGACTTAGGATGCAGAATTTATCGCAGAAAGAAGATGCCCTTTGTTCTTTGGAAAAAGAGGCAAAATCCCCTAAAAATGGAAAAAAAAAACCCTTATAAAGGGAAATTGCATCAGAGGAGGTCCAAAAGGAGGACTTAAGCGGAAAGGGGAGAAACCCCTAATTGTCGATCCCTGACATATTGGTTCGGAGGCAGGCTTGTGCATATAACCTAAGGAAAGGACCCCGGGCCGATGCGATATTGCAATCGCTGATATCAGCGAATCAACGTCGAAGATGTCACGAGGCAAAGGACGGATCCCTGGGCCAACACAACTTGCGATTGCGATATATCACATCACAACATCGCGTCGCAACCATATAAAGGGTGATAACATTCCGGACCCGATGAATTTATAAGCACGACTTTATAACATTTGAGTTCCGCCATAAAGGGACTTTCCTGTGTATTAACGCTTTTCGGTGTAAAAACCGAAATACAAAGGAAATTGCCCGAAGCGATAAAGCCAGACCTGAAGGGGAATTATAGGCACGATTCATAAAATTTGAGTTCTGTAAAGGCAGGATTTCGGGCGAGCCTTAGTTGGAAAGTGGTATTGGGCTGGCTCCACCCAAGCCCACACACTTGTTGACACGTGGCTAGCAGAGGAGAGAGGAAAACCGCATTTTCCGAGGGGTAACCTCCCTACTCCTAAGCCGCCCGAAATTGGATATCGACCGTTGATCGGAGATCCTACAGATCAATGGTGGGGATTGCGATAATGGCCAAAGGCAGACATGATGCAATATTAGGGTGGATGCGATATATTTTCAAGTCTGATAGAAAGAGTTTTGTCGGGTTTTTCATGTATTTCCCATGTATTTGGGATTTTACCCAAAACGCTTATGCAATGCGATATAACGCCTAATGGCAGACCCGATAGGGATTTTAGGTTTGATTGAATGGGATTTCAAGTCTGAAAATCACGCCTAATAGTGTATTTTGTAGACATTCTCTGTGTAAAGTGATTTTCTCAATTTTTGGGTTTTTTCCTATGAGAAGGCCCCAAAACCTCTATAAGCACTCCTGATCATCATGCCACGCTGCAAGCGAGTGTTTTTATAGACAATGATGCATTTTGAAGCCACAGAGCTGCAGAGCCAGATGGCCAGTCGAACTGACAAGGAGCAAGGAAGCCGTAGAGGCACAGAGAGATGATGATACGCAGAGAAACGACTGGGGTAGCCGAAAATCCAGGAAAGTACCTCATAGGAGGCAGAAGTAGGCAGAAGCAAAAGAGCAGAGAGAGAGGAAAAGGATAATGCGCAGAGCAGCTGAGGGAGTATTTGGAGTCACTTGGAGATCAAGTGAAATTCCAGAGAGATGAAAGTTGCAGAAAGCCAAAGCCAAAGCCAAAGAAGCCAAAGCCGAAGTGCCAGAGCCAGAGCCGAGAGCCAAAGCCAGCGAGCGCCAGAGCCAAAGCCAGAGCCAGAAAGCCGAGAGCTTTAGAGCCAAGGGATAAGATGGTGTTCTGTACCCATTGTGTTCTGTGTAAACCAGTGGAGTTGAGCATGGAGCTTGTAAAAGAAATTATACCATAATCCCAGAGAGCCTAGTTGAGTTGACTAGAGCTCAAGGAGACGTAGCCCAAGAGTTTTGGGTGAAATCCATATTAAACTTGTTGTCTTATGTGTGATGCTCATTTGTTGCATTGTTTCACTATTATATGTTTTAAATCATTTTAAGAAAATCAATTTATAGCACATAAATAGTTTAAAACAACAATAAGCATACACCTTATTTTCAAGCATATATTTAATTCCTCATTGGTTAATCATAAAGACTTGGGAATATTTAAGCTTTGGAAGTGGGAGAGGCTCTTGTAAGTTCATAAGAAGCCTTTAGTGCCCCATTTTCAGATCAGGTGGTATCAGAGCTTAAGATTGGTTAACCACACCTTCAAAGAAGGTTCTATCATAATGCTTGATTGACAGAGCAAAGATTTCTTGTCTGAAAGGTGTTTGGGCAGTCAAGGATTTATTTTCTGATTGATTATATGCTTGTTGCGGACTGACTATTTTCTAAGTTTGCAGAGGTGAAGGGAAATCTATTGATAGCTCAGTCCAGGAAGGACAAGAAGGAAAAGGGGATGAATGCATTCTTCTCATCCCAAAGGACCTCAAGGCAATCCTTGAAGCACAAGAGGTTTGTTGCAAAAGGTCGCTGAATAAGCTCTTTATTAATCTTGTTTGAAGTTCTTTTGTTCATTTGCATAATGACAACTTCTACAAGTGAGTCCTCAAATTCCCCCTTCATCACAAGATCCTTTGATGAAGACATGAAGCAAGACTTGTTCACCATGAGGGATATGGTGAGGGAAATGTATGTCGATGGAAGAGCAACATACTTAGAGAGAAGTTGGATTCCGTGGGGGAAGAGAAGCGGATGCTTTCTAACAAATTGCAGGAAATGGAAAGGCAACTTTATATTGCAAATATGGACCTGAAAAGGATGCATGAGTTGGAGTCACAGTTCTTTGTTGCCAAAGAAGCATTAGTCAAGTATCAGCTTGAAGAAGAGGTAAACCATTCCAGTTTGTCTTCTAATTATTCTAAGAATGCTTATATTGGTCCTTTTGAAAAACATACTAGAGGGGTTCCAAGCTAATGTCCAAGATGGGATATGAAGGAAAAGGCTTGGGCATACATGCACAAAGTATTGTTGAGCCAATAATGTTTGAGGAAAGGTTTAAGTATTTGGGTCTTGGCTATGGACAGCCTTATGGAGAGAGTTTCAAAGCTGCCACGAAGGCCATTGAAATAGCTCCAAGAAGGATTTGCATTGCAAAGTGTGAAGATTGTATTCAAGAGGAATGTAATAGCTTGAAACATCACTTGTAGGATGCAAGTGTTCAGAAGCACACACTTGAACCAGAGAGTTGTGGAAACTCTGACAACCTTGAAGAGATTGATAGTGTTCCAAAGGGAGCCACTTCTTCATTTGCTTCACCTCCTCATGAAGGAAATAAATGTGAAAGAGAAAGGTATAAATCTAGTTCTAAACACATTCCTTTTGATTTTTTAAAGCATGATAAATTTCCACATAGATATGGGAAAATAGTTGCATGTTCCTTTTGTGGTTTGGATAACCATAATGTTTCTAGATGTTGGAAGAGAATGGCCACATTCAGGAAAATTTTGAAGGAAAGGAAGCAAGAAGCCAAAGGTCCATTGGACAAGGAAAATCACGCTGTCAAGAGGATGCACATGTGTTGCACTTACTGCCATAAGCAAGGGCATCTTGCTGAAATATGTTGGACTCTGAATCCAACAATGCTTCCACAAAAGCTGAAGAAAGTGGAAAGAGAAGATGGTAGGAATGGAAAGGAATATTCCATGAATGATGTGTCTCAGGATGATTCACATGTCGATGCTGATGTGTAGACAAAGGTAGTACCTTTGAAAGGGATTGGTGAGAAATGGTTAGAGCTCTTATCCAATTAAGATTGCATGTCTATTGATGCATCTATTTGCATTTATTTGTTAATGGAATGCAAGTTGCAGGTTTCTACCAAGAATGTGAATGGAAAAGTTGGGTAGGATGCTCACTTTGTTGCTGCAACATTATATTTCATTTCAGCTTCGAAAGTACAGTGTGCTTAAGTGAAAGTTGAGGGATGAAATGTATGCTTGAGCATGAGATGCATGAACACAGGGATGTTGATGATTTCCCTGTTTTTGAACATGTATGTGTAATTATCTTGCAGGGTTGATTTCTTTGACATGCATGTGATGCAATTTTGACTTGGGAGAAGTTAACTTGATCTCCAAGATGGAGATAACGATGAAGTGTTTCATCTTTTGAAAAAGAGTCCTAATGGTCTTTTTGTAAATGCTTGACTTGAAGGGTCATTTGTTTTAAAGGCATGTTTTGTGGGCTTGTTGTCTAGTCCATCATTTGTATGCAGATGTAAGACATGGAGGTGTTCACAAGATATGAAATCTGTCTCTTTTGTTGAAGCAGGAGTTAGACCATCCAATTGTTGTCTGTATTTTTGTTGTTGTTAACAGTGGTTGTTGACAACTTTTCAAACAGGTACAAATGAGAATTTTGTGGAGCAGGTGTACTTCACATTTGTTTGAGCCACCTTGGATCAATGATCAAGGCAGAGAAGTTAAAACTACCTTCTATGACCATCTGAGCAGGAGGTCTGCAGGAAGGCAAGGAGGAAGGCAGTGCTTCCCAGGAGCACCAGCATGTCCAGGAAGGAAAGTGGTCAAAGGCTTTGGTTTAGAGGCACTATGCAAGGCAAGTGTATGGAGGCTAAAAGAAGAGGGTGTTATTACTCTCATTTACTGTTCAGATCAGTATATCAGTCTTTTGAAGACCAAAATTTCTTTTAATAGGAAGGCGTGATCCAAGATGGACTTTGGATAGACTCCTAAGTCTAAGTGTTCCTCACATAGGAAAATGAAAGTCCAAGGAAGTTCCTGGAAATAGCCCCATGGCAGAGATCTTTTCATTTTGAATCTATTGCAACTTGAATGGGGAAAAATGGACTTAGGATGCAGAAGTTATTGCAGAAAGAAGGTGCCCTTTGTTCTTTGGAAAAAGAGGCAAAATCCCCTAAAAATGGCAAAACGCCCTTATAAAGGGAAATTGCATCGGAGGAGGTCCAAAAGGTGGACTTAAGTGGAAAGGGGCAATTGTCGATCCCTGACATATCGAGTTAGAGGTAGGCTTGTGCATATAACCTAAGGCAAGGACCCCGCGCCAATGCGATATTGCAATCGCCGATATTGACAGATCAGCGTCGGCGATGCCACGAGGCAAAGGATGGATCCCCAGGCCAACGCGACTTGCGATTGCGATATATGCATCGCAACGTCGCGTCACAGAAATATAAAGGGCGATAACATGCCGGACCCGACGGATTTATAAGCACGACTTTGTAACATTTGAGTTCCACCATAAAGAGACTTTCTTGTGTATTAACACTTTTCGGTGTAAAAACTGAAATACAAAGGAAATTGCCCGAAGCGATAAAGCCGGACCCAAAGGGGAATTATAGGCGCAATTCATAAAATTTTAGTTCCATAAAGGTGGGATTTCGGGTGGGCCTTAAGCGGAAAGCGGTATTGGACTGGCTCCGCCCGAGCCCACACACTGGTCGACACGTGGCTGGCAAAGGAGAGAGGAAAACCGCCTTTTCGGGCGGGTAACCTGCCTACTCCTAAGCCGCCCAAAATTGGATATCTACTATTGATCATAGATCCCGCAGATCAATGGTGGGGATTGCAATAGTAGCCAAAGGCGGACATGATGCGATATTAGGGTGGATGCGATAAATTTTTAAGTCCGATAGAAAGAGCTATGTCGTGTTTTTCACATATTTCCCGTGTATTTGGGATTTTACCCAAAACGCTTATGCAATGCAATATAACTCCTAATGGCGGACTCGATAGGGATTTTAGGGCTGATTGAATGGGATTTCAAGTCCGAAAATCACGCCCGATAATGTATTTTGCAGACATTCTCTATGTAATGGGAATTTCTCAATTTTTGGGTTTTTGCCTATGAGAAGGCCCCAAAACCTCTATAACCACTCCTGATCATCATGCTAGGTTGCAAGCGAGCATTTTTACAAGCAAGGATGCATTTTGAAGCCACAGAGCCGCAGAGCCAGATGGCCAGTCGAACTTACAAGGAGCAGGGAAGCCGCGGAGGCAAAAAGAGATGATGATATGCAAAGAAACGGCTGGGGTAACCAAAAAGCCGGAAAAGTACGTCAAAGGAAGCAAAAGTAGGCAGAAGCAAGAGAGTAGAGAGAGGAAAAAGCTAATGCGCAGAGCAGTTGAGGGAGTCTTTGGAGTCACTTGGAGGTCAAGTGAAAATCCAGAGAGCTGAAAGTTGCAGAAATCCAAAGCCAGAGACAAAGAAGCCGGAGCTGAAGTGCCAGAGCCAGAGCGGAGATCCAGAGCCAAAGCCGAGCGCCAGAGCTAGAGCCAGAGCGAGAGCCTAGAGCCAAAAAACTGAGAGCTTCAGAGCTAGGGGATAAGATGGTGTTATGAACCCATTGTGTTCTATGTAAACCAATGGAGTTGAGCGTGGAGCTTGTAAAAGAACTTAGACCATAATCCCAGAGAGCCTAGTTGAGTTGACTAGAGCTCAAGGAGACGTAGCCCAAGAGTTTTGGGTGAACTCCATATTAAACTTGTTGTCTTATGTGTGATGCTCATTTGCTGCATTGTTTCACTGTTATATGTTTTATATCAGTTTAAGCAAATCAATTTACAACACATAAACAGTTTAAAACAACCATAAGCATACACCTTATTTTCAAGCACATATTTAATTCTGCATTGGTTAATCATAAAGACTTGGGAATATTTAAGCTTTAGAAGTGGGAGGGGATCTTGTAATTTCATAAGAAGCCTTTAGTGCCCCATTTTCAGATCATTGATTGAGCCATGAATGCTATAAAAATAAAGAAAAAATCATTTCTATAAGGTTGTGCATGTAAACAAAAGGGACAGGTAGACTGTGGTAGCAAAACTAGAAAAAATGGAAGGGAAATCCACTTACCTATAGCTTGAATCACCTGCAAAACACTCTTATCTCCTTTGTTGGTCACTCCCACAATACCACAACACCCAAACAAAAAATGCAAATGGATAAATGCAGTCAAATTTCAGATTTTTTCAATCATGTGGGTCACTTTTCGGTGGACACATGTCCAAAAACTGTGATTTTCTCTAGGCATGAATCAGACTCCTTGTTGACATGAAACCCAAAATTCAGGCACACACCAACAACAAATCAAACACATGTCAATAGTGAATCATGTCTTACATGTTGGATTCATCACACATGGGGGGTGGGAGTACAAATAAGATGACTAAGCATGTAACCCAAAGGTAAATACCACTCCATTAACAAAAACCTATTTCCCAAACAAAAAAAAAGAAGCAATTACAACATACTACATTTAATTTATATAATTCCTAGATTTTGTTGTGAACCAACAGATTTTGTAAACTGTCACCTCTTTGGTAATGATATAAAAAGAGATTTTTTTTCTATATTCTAATAATCCCTTGTGAAAAATCCTCCTACATTTTTTACCATGAAATTTAGCCATGCATTTAAAAATCATCCAATAGTTGCTTGAAAAGGGTAGAATAAAAAACTTAGACATTTCTCCGTACCCAAAACCATGTGACCATACCCAACCATAAAAATAGATTTTGACAATGCGATCTAGATATTAGCACAACATAATAAATATACTGCACCTATCGTAAAATTATAGCTATATCCACAATGAGGAAAAATTTAGCCAAAAATGATACACCTTCCACTATAAAATTACCAACAAACTAATATAAAATGAACTCTCAAAAATTTATACATGTCAGTCATCTGAATTATCTTTGCACACCATAATGAGCAATGATCAATGCCATCCTGTTTTGATATAAGACTCGTCAAATTGAAAGACATGAAAATTTCAACTATGAAAGCATTTGTACAAAGAATTCTATCGAATCTGCAAAAAGGGGGCATTGATCTGTGCCCCTGAGGTTTGCTCATGGACGCCCTAATGTATGGGTTTATGGACATTTCCAACATTCTCTCTTCTTAAGATAAAAATGACACATATTGTAAGGATAAACTAGTTGGCACATTGATATATAGGTTTAAAATAACATGCCATATCATCAAATAAGATTTCCCAAGGGTCTCTGAATATTCAATGAATGCTTAAAATTTTCATGGATTTTTGGGAGAATGGATAGAAGAATACATTTGTCATCTCGATCATCATCCTTCTTCACTAAGGGATGAGCAGGCACCATTGTTGTTCAATCAATTGTGGTTAGCCTCTATTTTGGTTATGGTCTTAAGCCTTCTTAAGGAACTCCAGGATTGATGTGCCCTACATCCTTTGTTTCCCTCATTCCTGGCTGTCGACGTTCTTGGCTCTTTTCCCATCATTTGTGGGCTAGTATTTATTCCACTCATCTCAAGGAGGGCTTGGCTCATCGTTGATATGCATGACTTACCGAACGACGAGCTTTGTTCCCGTCTCTCGCGCTTGAGCTCATTAGATAGGCTTATATTCGAGGAGCTAGATATATGTCTTATCGAAAAACAAATGCCAATGATACTATTTCTCTAAGTGGATTTGGTAGTGTTCATCTGGAATGAGATGGGAGATTACACAAGTAAAATCTCTTTGCTACTCTCTCTTCATATTAGGTTATTAGGTAAGAATTACGTTTGGTGTGTTGGTCATGGCAAGGTTAAAATATTGATTTAAGGATTGATTTTTCATCTGATATGTTCATATTGTAAATTAAATTAGTCAAATAACTTGATATCCAAGTTAAAAAATAATATCTTAAGTTTAATGGATATGGTTTTGATAATTAGAAATGTAGATATGTATGAAAATTTGAGTATTTAACTAAGGGAAATGTGTCATCTACTAATTTACCAAAACTTTTTCGTGCACATATTCTTCATAATTTATTTTACCCAGTTGTTAGCCCACTCTCATTTTGGATAACCTATCAGCTTTTGAACTTAATTCCCTGTGAATGTGATCAAATGATATAACCATGAAGATTCTAATCAACACCAAAACTCTAATAATCTACTAATCCAATAAAGAAGTGTTTGAGGAAGTATAACCTTTCAACCAATTTATAACAACCGTTAAATCCCCTATCACTTGTAATTTTAGATTGTTGTGACATAATTAAAATAACTAACATAAACGACCAATTCATATTATTACAATACTTGTTAGGTAGTAGTATTTATGTTCCTAGACTAAATTAGTCATTTACTTTAGTAGTTTTTAGTTGGGTCACTTAAGATTACTCATTTTTGGTAGTATTTCACTTGGAATATCTGTGGTGACTAACTTTTTTAGTCAACTAGTCACTAATTCATCATTTTCTACTAGTATTTTTTTGCTAGATTTCTCGCCTCTAACTTTCCAAAAGTTGTTTATGTTCGAGAATATGACTAAATTATTTCTTATTCAACACCCTAATATGATGCTATTGCTTTGTTATTTACTAAATAATTTTTTAATTTTTAATTTTTTTAAATCCTACACATTTTTGTTAAAATGTTTCGAGTTTTTTAAATCTTATGCATTTTTGTTAAAATATTTTGAGTTTTCTATATACAAATAAAAAGGGCTCCTTCATCATCCCAATTTCTAACCAATAATATGTACCGGTAATAGACTCGTCCATAAACATCATTTCTCAAAGGATATAGATGATAAACTTATCCAAAGACATTCATTACAATTCAATGAACCATTAATTTATGGAATAGCTAGTATTGAAGGACTGTTAATTTATAGGATGCCTAGTCTTTGAAGAAATTCAATAACCCATGGATATTGTTATCATTGACACAAAATTATAACATAACGCAATACACACCGTTGAGATATGACTTGTGAACTCTATTGCTATTTTAAATATTCTTGGCTCAATTGTTTTAATGTGGAGAAAAAATAAAAATCAAATAATGTTAACTTAGAAACAAAAGAATTTAAACCATTAAACTCTTTAATTAAATAAGAATACTTGAAGGTGTTGTAGTCCTTTACTATGTTAAAGGACCTTCATAAAAGGCGATTCATTGATGCCAAATGAAGGAAATTCATTGTCACTTTGTTATAATTTTTATCTTTCAAAATATTTTTTTTTTCCATATACATATATCTGGAATGTCCAATTCGGTCGGTATGGAGTGTTTTGGTTGTTTGGAAGATGGTTTTATGATTTAAATAAAATAAAATTAATGAATAAATAATATTAGTAGTATTGGTATAAATAGATATTTTATGATTTTAGTTAATTATAGAGATAATAAGGTTTTAATTAAATTATATCTATATAGAGAGAGAGAGATAGAAAAGAGTGGAATCACATCTCACGTAATGGAGGATGAAAAGGATGGCTCTGAATTTTTGTGAAGAATCGATCATGTGCCTCCCATGAGGGTTTGGATAAATCTTGCCAGCTGACCGCAACTCCGCCTATGGCTTCATATCAGGCTAGTTTACTGCTCACAGTCTAAGTGTGGTTGTTTTGGTTGTGCATAGGGTGTATTCGGTGGGGGTGTTTGTCCATCAGGTATCATGGAGGAACATATTGGTCTGCAAGACAAGATTCATCTGTTGAGATGGATGAGGAACTCGTTGATTACTCAGTTGACCCCTATGACTCAGTGTCGAGCTAGACAGAGTCTCCACCTCAACACATCGGTATGGTTCCACCGAGAGTTGAAGATGCACCGGTTTCTCAGGTTGTCGAATCTAGGGTTTCTCCAGAGGCGGCTTATGGAACCCATACTTCTCTTGAATTTTAAAATATCCTTTCAATCGATCACTCAATAGGGCACCATAATATCAGGCCATTTGTGGATCCTTTCACTCAATTACAAGCAGATCTCCTGATCCCCTTGCCAGCCTCACTGGAAATTTTGGAGTCCTTCATCAAACCTAACCTGTTAACCAAGTGTTGTAAAGAACCCCTCTATCAAGATGGGATTTCCAAAGCTTCGACTCATTATTCAGAATCGGGACCCTCTAGGGCACAATTTTTGGATGTGTACAGACAGGCACATCATTTTGAGGCATTAACCCTAAATAATACAACCTATGCTCCTTCCTTGAGTTGTTTTGTTGGTATTCCCACTAGTTATCCTAAACATTTGCAGACGAAAGCTAGGGTTAGTGTTTCCTCAGATACTCCCTCAGAAGAAATTGGAGACACAAATGAGGGTTTACAGAAAAGGAGAGATAAGAAACCCAAGAGCACCAAAGTCAGGGAAAGAGGGAGATTGTTGGTTTTAGGAGGGCATTAAATTGGATGAGTTCATAGATATGACGAATCATGTTTTGGTAGGTAGGGTTCATGTTATAAGCTACTCATCACTGCGTCTAAAGAAGTGGGTTTCAGAGATATGGGGACAGGTTCTGGAATTTCTTCCGACAATGGTAACTATGACCAGGGGTTTGTTTGCTTTACACTTCTACATGCCTGAACATGCCACATGGGTTTTGACAAAATACTGGCATATTGAATTGATGCCCATTATGCTGAAGAGATGGTCCCCCCTATTTGATCCATAGAGAGAGCAGCTATGAGAAGGACCTATTTGGGTCAGATTACCTAGACTACCACTTCAATTATGGTCTGAAGATGTATTTAGATGTATAGGAAATAACCTAGGAGTTTTTCTAGACTATGATAAAACATTTACTGAATCTAGCAAGATGGCATACACTCGTATATTGGTACACCTCGACACCAGAGAAGGACTGGTGGAAAGTCTAAAGCTACAATGGTGAGAAATCATTAGATTGTAGAAAATAGACTATGAAGGGGTTTCATTTACGTGCAGGAGGTGTCACGAAGTAGGACACTTATACAAGGATTACCCAATGCTTTCCAAAGACAAGATGACATATGACCCAATGAAGGTTAAGGATGGAACGGGGATGGATCGTATGTCATGAAATAGATGCCACAAAAGAGCTCGGCTCGTATGTCAAGAGGAAAGGACATGGACAAAGGGAAGCAAGTTTCATCTTCTCGTCCTCCATCGCCAAGGGTAACTAGGGCATGTGCAAACACATCCGGTCCCCCTCTGGGTACTGCATTCTCCTTCCCATCTCTTGATCCTTTTATTTTTAATGATCCTAATTTTTGTCGAGACTCCTTTTTCTTGATGCGATTTAAGTTCTATTGCATGTCCCTCAACCTTTGTATTTCTATGTTTCCTCGCTCCTTCTCCTTCCATTCATGTAGTTTCTCAAGTCGCTATACATGCTAGCAAGGACACCTCATCTGAATCTAACACCAGTCATAAATATAACCTGAGGTCTCTGGTCAAGCAGTCCGGAGTTGTGAGGCGGGGTATAGGTCTGTCATCCCCTCTAAAGATTCCCAAGTAATATCGAGGCCAAAAATACTTTATATTGAAATCCATCCATAAGGCCAGTATGGATGTTGTCGAAGGAAGACAATTATCACTTGATGGGGTTCTTAGAGCAAGAGGCAACCCGAAACTAGTTCCTCGATGAAGTGGATTTCCTTTAACTGCAGGGGATTGGCTAGCCCCACTAAAAAACTAGCCAATAGGAGACTTTTATATCTAGAGAAGGTAGACATGATTTTTCTCCAAGAGACTCTTGGAGACAGTAGCCATATTATTTTGAATTTGGAAGCTCTCTGTCCTAGGTGGATATTTCATGTCTTAGACATACGAGGTAGATCTGGTGGTATTAATATAGGTTTGGATTGTAGATAGATGAAGCTTTTAAATGTCTTGAGAAGGGAAGGAGTTCTAATGGTGGTTGTTTTCTCTAAAGAATTAGGGATGGATTTCAAACTTGTGAATATTTATGGCCCTTATCACAATCGGGTGGAATTTTGTGAGGTTATCATGAATTCTTCTTTTATGGGTGAGGATAATATCATTATGGGGGGTGTTCTAAACTTCTCGATGGAACACGTGGAATCATGGGAAAATAGTGCACAAGTAGACTCCCTCTCAGATTATTTTGTCCAGTTGTTGGAGAGTAATAATCTGATCAATATTCCTTTGGTGCGACTTCAGTTGACTTGGAGAAACAAAAGAACTGGGGATGTCATGTTGGCCAAACAGCTAGATCGATTCATCATCAAGGAATATCTAATGGAAAAAATTAATATTATAAGGAAATGGGTTGGCTCGGGTGGGATATTGGATCACTCGCCTATCTACTTAGAGATTTTTGGGTTATCCCCAAAACCAAGAGCCCCCTTTAAATTTAATTCAACTTGGTTAATGGATGCAGCCTATCATACCATTGTTAAAGAGACATGGCAGGAGAGAACATTGACTGAAGGTTATTCATTGTCTGAATATTTCGCTGGTAACCTTATGTGTCTAAAGAAGAGGATAATAGTGTGGGCCAAGGAAAATAAAAATAAGGTAAAAGAAGCTCTCGGGAATATTGAAGATGAATTAGCACGACTAGAAGATCCAGATAGAGGAGGGTTTGTATCAGCTAAAGAAAAAACACAGGTGGTTAAACTCGAATTATAGAGACTCGAGATACTAAAAGATAGGGAAGAAACATGGAGACTCAAGAGAAGATCCATTTGGCTTCAAGCAGATGATGAAAACACTAATTTTTTCCAACAATTCGTAAAGGGTCCAAAGGCTATCAATACTTCTGGTCACTAGAGGATGAAGAGGGTACAACAGTGCAATCCTTCAGCAGATTAGTGAATTTGGGCATTTCTCATTTCAGACAATTGTTTAAAGCCCCCCGAGAGGCTTCCCTGGCAGAAATTATTAAAGTAGCTAGCCTCTTTCCCCGATTTGTAGACGGGGAAGCAGATGAGGATCTGAACATACATGTGTCGTTGGGAGAACTAGAGGTTCTACTTAAATGGCTCAATAAAGATAAGATCCCAAGCCCGGATGGTTGGCCAGTGAAATTTTACTTGACTTTGTTTGAATTTGATAGGACAAGATCTCCTCCATGTCATTGAAGATTGCTGATCGAATGACCGAAAGTATGATGCTTTCAATGCCACATTTATCACCTTAATCCCCAAGTCAGACAAGTCTTTCACTTTGAATGACTTCAAACCTATTTCCCTTTGTAACTGCATATATAATATTATTGCGAGAATTATTGAAACTACATCAATCCTATTTTATCTTATCACATATCGCAGGAGAAATTTTCCTTCTTAGACAACTTTCAAATTCATGAATCTATAGGCACAACTCAGGAAGGATTACACTCATTGAAGATCAAGAACATGAAGGGTGTGATTTTTAAAATTGACCTATCTAAGGCTTTTGACAGGACCAACTCGTTGTACCTACAAATGCTTCTTACTCATCTAGGCTTCCCACATGACTTTATTAATTGGATTATGTGATTTATGTCCTCTGTGTCTTACAATATCCTCATCAATGGATCTGCATCAAATTTCTTCCATGTTAAGTGTGGTCTCAGGAAAGGATTCCCTTTATCTCCTTTAATTTTTCTATTGGTTATGGAAGGTCTGATTAGATTGATTTCTGAAGAGAGGAACCAAGGAAGAATCAAAGGGGTTAAAATAACAGAAAACATCATTTTATCACACTTACTATTTGTAGATGATGTTCTCATTTTTCAGGATGGATCTATCAGTGACTCTATCATATTCAATGCTACCCTTTCTCTATTTGGTAAAGATACAAGCATGGTCAACAATCAAGATAAGTCTGCGATATTGCGATATTGCGATATTGCGATATCACGATATAGCGATGGTTGCGATGTCAAGCCACATCAGCGTTGCGATATTACATTTGTGCGATGTTGCGATATTGTGATTTGCGATGTTGCGATCTGCGATGTTGCGAAGCAAATCGCAAAATCGCTCCATCGCATATCGTTCGGGCACAATATTCAAAGAAAAGCCACTTGCCGTAAGCTGACACATAATTATGTGCTTTAAATGCTAATACAGGAGTTAGTTGCCAGTTATTAATAAAATATGGACGCGTGCTTCTCAAAGAATCATTTCACGTAAGGTGGTGTATTTGGTATGTCTGCGGCATTAAGAACTCTCCCATCACCCGTCTGAGTCATTCATTTCCATTTTACTTGTGAATTGTAGGAACGAAGAACGGAGGACGATCCAAGGCAATACGCAGATTGAAATGGGGAAGAAAAACAAGGCTCAGAGCTCCGAGGTGAAGGAAATGGCACCTTTATATACAGACACAGCCTGTAATAGAGATGCAGGAATCTCAACGTGGGAAGGCATGTACAGACTGCTCGAAGAAGAAAATCCCAGAATAATGAAGGTTACTGTTGTCGCAGGCTCACAGGGCTCTTCCGAAGCATCCCTAGAAGAGCTAGCATGCTCATTCCTACATCGGATAGCAAGGAGGCCCAAAATTCTCCCATATACAGACATGATCAAGTGGATACTTGATAGCGCAGAAATGAGAAATACACAGTTCAAGATTCAAGGTCAAGAGCTCATCGAACCATTTGTTGCGCAAGATTTAAAGCTTATGTATCATCTGCCTGAGCCACAGGAAACTTATAATACGCAATTCATAGAAAAATTTGCGGAGGAGAACCCGAACTTGTCGGAGACTACCAAAGATTGGTCCAAGAAAGATGAATCGCTCAAGAAAGATAAACACAGTATGTATAGTACTGGTTCCCTTACTTCCCCATATTGTTTTGCTGCTGCCATGCTCTGTAGATTATTTGAAATGCCAGATATCAACAAATTTTCTTCCGAATGGTTACCATTAATAGATGCTGCCACAAACGCCACTATTGTAGTTTGGGCTAAGATTTTATTGGATAGCCTAATCACGACTATTGTCAGTTACCGGTCCAAAAGATCTACATCTCAAAGGATTTATCCTCCTTTTTACCTAGCCACATATGTTATGGATTCAATTTGTTGTGTCTAAATTCCCTGTTATGGGTTGGAAGTGGACAACTCAAGACCCCTTACCTATCCATGTCTATTATAAGATATTATGGACTCTCAGTTTACTCCACATTTCTACCAGATTTGTCACGGACTCATGTTGCCCTTGTATAGAATGTTGTATGATAAAGAACCCCCAAGGTGCTCACCCGAGGCACAGATAGATATCATCCCCATCGCAAGATGGTTCGGAGAAGAATTGTTTACTTATGTTTGAGTTTTTGGAAGAACTGTACCTCCTCATGTTCTACCTTTGTATATACCTGATAAGCTCCTAGCTCGAGAAATTGCATATCAAACCTGTTCAGAAGGCAGCCTAAATAAAGACCTAAAGGACAAAAAGAAGGCCATATGGCCACAGTTTCCTGTGGCTTGTGGGGCCTTTTCGTTGTTCGATGTAGGTCACGCTGACACTGAAATACAGAATATGACGTGTCTACAATTATTTAAATTCCCGGCAAGGCCATTTGACCCAAATGAGGTTGCCCAGAATTTCACAACTACGGTCAAGATAAAAGTGTTCTTCGGGAAAAAGGATTTATTTGATGATATATTCCAGAGTAAAAGCTCACTTCAAGAAATTTTTCGGGAAGCCCAATTGCAATTGTCTCCATAAGAACTTCAAAAATTCATGGTATACAGGGAAAGAAGACTAGCCAGTGTTCCTCTAGAAAAGCTGCGATTGTCTGCCAGAGAACCGACTCCAAGCGTTAGCCTCAGTGGGAATTCAAGCACTAACGGATCTAAGTCTAAATCTATACAAGAAATCCCTAAACATTCTAAAATATCCAGAAACGACCAAGATAGGAGCGAAGAGTCAGCTAAAGACACCGCTCAGTCAGTGGAAATTCCACAACAGCAGGTTATCGCTTCCCTGCAAAAAGATCCTCCCCCTCTCATCATTGAAGCACCACCCGTCACGACAGAATTAGATAAGGAATGGGAAACCTTCAATTAACTGATCAATCTTGAAGGACAAGCCCCAAAAAATCCTGTAAGCAATATGCAGGTAGTACAAGAAATGGTCCCAACCATAGTCAGCCATGTCTCAGAAACAAAACATATTCCTATCACACCGTCTTCTGAGCTTCTACTTAATGTAGAAGAGATTCCTCCTCTGGACATATTTTATGGTCCCCAGCATAAAGCAGTGGTAAGAAGACAGAGAAAGAAGAGGAAGTTAGAAAATACACTCTCTCAAGATGCTGAGCAATTAGACGTCTTATGGAAAGATCCTACCAATAATCCGACTGGAAACCTCACCAAACTTTCTTAGATCGCGGGAGCATATGCCTCTGCGACTATTGAAAAAGCATCAGAAGTACAACAATTTCTGAAAGAGCGACAAGATCAAATATAGGTACTACAACTTCAATTGCAACAAGCTAATGATAATAATGAGGCACTCAAACAGCTTGAAAAGTTGGAGGAAGACTTCCAGCAAATGCAGATAAGTTACCAGAGAAGTTTGGACGAAAAAGGAAAACAGTTGCAGGATGTACAAGAGATGCATAGGGACGACCCTAAGCTTACAGAGTTTGTTTCAGAATCTATTGCTTTGAATGAACAACTACTGCAGCAGCAAGAAATGTTGGGACAAAAGATGTCACAGTGGAATAATTATTGCGAGATGAGTGATAAGATCACTAATCAAGTGGTCGATTTACGAAGTGAATATGATCTAATTGACAAGCGAGTGACTGAATACTTGGCTTGGCAGGATGAGGACGAGGGAAAAATAGCAGGTGCACCCAGGATAAATGAGAATCATAAAGAACTGCTCTTTAACAAGTGGGATGATCAAATCAGGGAGGCAGAACAAGCGGCGGAAACAGCAGCCACTACAGCAAGCATTCTCATTGACTGTGTAAATGAGAATTTTCACAGAGATAATCTAATCGCAGAAACCACCCCGGGGTATTTACCAAACAAACTACAACTAGAGGCGGAATGGAAGCAGAGAGCGCAAGAAAAGGAAAAGGCAATTCAAGCACTAAACAAGTTAAATTGGGAATGTTAATGGACATACTTGGTGAAGCCGCATAGTGAGTGTATGACTGTGAAATGCATCATAAATGCGGCCGAAAAGGTGGTACCAGTACTCATCGATTCTGTTTTCTCAGCCCAGCTCAAAGCAGAAGTCAGCCAGCCGACTCTCCTTAAACCAATGCTGAATACATGCAGTTTTAAAGACCAGATACAAAAGTAGTTTAGTTCTGAAGTTAATTTTCGCTTTAGATTTTGCTTAGAAAAAGGGCAGTCATTTGAAAACCGCATCCTGAATTTTTGTAAATAAACTATTATTAGAACTAGTTAGTAGTATTTAAACCCTTCTCATGCATTTAGAGAAGGGTCCAGAAATTTATCAAAAACTTGTCCTCAGAACATGCACTTTTGCACCCTCCGAGGAGGTTTTGGTGAATGAATGGATCAAGATTTGTTGATGTTTGCATTTGATATCTGCTACTGATGTTGCACTTCTGTACTCTTAGTAGATGTTAGAGCAAGGAGAAATAAATCATTATTGCTTGAAGCTTATGAGTAGGACCAGTCGTAAATGGTACTTTTATCTCTTGACCATTTATGCTTATATGTTAAAGTGATATACAGATTTTAGTTGTTTATATGTTATTGCATGAATGCATGAGTTACGATTTCGAACTTTTGTACGGTGGAGCTATTTATTTATGTTTAATGTATGAATAGCTTATTATGTGATATGATGTTCACAACTGTTTTGCCTAACTTCTTATGCGAAATAGTTCATCTTAATTGATTTCCTTTCTTATAATCACTGAATGACCTTTATTACCAGTTGTTATATGAAATCTCTTTAGATCGCATAATAGAAGAGTTACATCCCGGGTTAGCATAGATTAGATGTGCTGTTTTTATTAGATTACCATAGCATAGAATTAGATTAAAGTTTGAATTAGAATAGCTTAGATAGTTACTGTTAGACCAGTAACATCCAATTCTACACACACACACCCACAGATTGGGAAACTAGTCCCATTATCCCCAGTCGGACCCGCTATACCAAACGGATAAGGAGCTGCCAACCAAGGTCCGGACCGGGCGGGTATCCCCCTTGTTGTTGACCCGATTTTTGGAGATTCAACAGGATGGCAGGTCCTGACTTCTCACAACCTATGGACTGAGCTAGTTGTCCAGAAATACATCAGTCTGTTGCATATAGATGAATGGAACAAAAGACCAAACTGGATCAAAACCGAAATATAAACAATTTGGTGATTTGTTTTGAACTCTATTGAATATATCCGAATAGGGATGGCATGGAGGGTAGGTTCAGGTGAGAAGGTTAAAATTGGTTTGGATTCCTGGTCTGGGAGTGAAAATGCCCATATCATCCATCCTAATCTCATCCAATTCATGGATACATCAAGTATAAGGACCTTAAATCAAATTGCACGCCCAAAAAACTATTCTATCTTTGGACATGCATGGAAATTTGCTCAGAACCTCAGGATTCCTGCGATATGGCATCAAGAATGGTCAAGGTAAATAAATGCACTCTCAGAAGCTTGCATAAGGATACAAGATAGAGATGTTGAATTAGTTTGGGCCATTTCATAACATAGAAAATACTCTCTAAAAGAAGGATATCCATTTATCTATGCCGATCATAAGCCACAAAACTCTGTCTAGTGGTGGCATTCACTGGGGAAATTAAAAGGTCCTCCAAAATCCAATCTCTTTATGTGGTATTTATTATTCAACAAGGTCCCCACTGGAAATATCATTCAACGCCACTCATTTTAAAGACCCTCCTGGTGCGCACTATGTAGGAACGTTGAAGAAACTATTGATCATTTATTCCTGCATTGCCCTTCTGCATCTAAAATTTAGAATCAACTTTACCAAGTGATGGCTATCAACACCAGTTGCTTGGGTGACTCTGTTAACACTGCATGGGAATCCCAGTAGAATGAAGCTCACCCTATAAAACTCTGCAATCTTCTTCTGCTGGTTTTTTGGAGTATTTAGATTGGTCGGAACAAAATTATTTTTCAATAGAAGGTCCCCAATTGACAGACACACTGCTTCCACCTTAATGCTTTGCATAATTTGATATTGGATGAGGAACATAGACAACATCATAGGAATATCATTGTAGAAACTATCGACAAGTCTATCCCTTGGGATTATTTTGATGGTTCATCCCAACGAGAAAGTTGTGGTGGAGGAGCAATACTATATCTATCTCACGATCATTTCTACAAAATAAGGATGGGATAAGGGATAGGTACAAATAACTTTTCTGAACTTAACAACCTCAAAGTTCTTCTTACTTTTTCCCTTGAGATAGGATGTTGAAAACTACAAATATTTGGTGATTCCAAGCTTGTCATTAACTGGTTCAATCAACAATCTGAATGTCACGTGCATGCACTCAAGAATTTGCAGGATGATATTATATCTTTAAAAACACATTTTGACTATATATCACGTCATCATATATACAAGGATAGGAACCGGCTTTTAGACAACCTTTCCAAGGAAGCAGCGCAACAACCTCTTGGTTATTGGTTGATTCAGGAGCAAAATGGTCAAGATTTCTATCAGTTTTTCCACAAGCCTTTCATAGATCATCAGGCACAGGGGGCAGCCGAGCCCTAATTCTTGCAGAACATAGATGGAGATTTACATTGTGTTTATTTTTTTCTATTTTGTGCTGGTATATAGACCCATGTATTTTCTTACTTAAATAATGTTTGACAATTTATTGGTTACATTCATGTAACAATCGATCATAGGCAATACTTAGCAGGTGGCATTGCCACCAGTTTTCGTCATATTCTCCTTTTGTAGCATCTACAATATGTAATTTTCAATATTTAATATAATGGAAGTTACAATTTTTTCTTGGGAAAAAAAGTATTCATGGAAAATGAATCATTATGTTTTTTATTGAAAATATTTGTCATAATTATATTTCAATTTCAAAATTGTAAGTCCATACATATAATTGCTTTCTTATCATTTTTTTTCTTCCTCTTCTTACGAATTTGTAACCATACATATAAAAAAATGTAATCCCTCATTAGAAGTTGAGACATATATACTATATATCAATAAAAATACATTCTAAACAAAACAACATAATTTCAAAATCAAATCCTCCTTCCATGAAAAATATATACCATATTAGGGATATCACACCTCCAAGTCAAATTGGGGGACTCCATCTTGGAATTCAAGTTTAGTATATGTTCCTTCCCAAAGAAGCAATGCTAGAATTGATAAATCATTTTCCAAATTGGTGTACTCCTTACTGATGTGTGTGAACGATCCACTCAAACTGGCTTTGTTGTTTTTTGTTTGCTTCTAGGTGTGATCCTATTCCTAGAATATCCACCTGGTTTTTTTTGTGAGGCCCGATAAATAAATAGTTTGGACCCTTCCATGAACTATATCCTTTCTTCATTTGGTCAAAAAGACATGTGGAGTATAGTCCATAATGCAAAAAATTCATCTTTATTGTTGACACCCCTGCCTAATTCATGTTTATAGGTGGACAATATGACATTGTGAGAAAAATAAAGTCGCACTAGCACCTCCTTCTACAGGTCATCCTAGGTTGGCCCTATCAAAGAAGCCCCGAGTCATTAACTCAAAGCTCAAGCTTATGATATGTTTCTTCTTTTATGTTTGTGTTTGACTTTGAACTCATGAGTTGGATTCTAGACCAAGTGGAATAAGACTTTTGTCAAAATTTCCATATATTGGAATATCACCTTGTTTCTTTCCCACCACGTATAATATAATATTTTACAAGAAATTGATTTTTAATCAATGAAACAATTGTCCCTCCACCACTCCTCAAGATAGTGAAGACGAGTCAAATTCTTCCAAATAAAATTTGTAGAAAAATGAGTAGCCAACAAGTTTCAAATAGAATTAAAACATGAGCATGAAGAGAATAGATGGGACATTGATTTGACAAAAGTTTTTCAACGAGAAGAATGAGATAGACCAATCCATTCTTTCTTAAGTTCATTGTCCCAAGTCAATAATTTATTTGCATATGCCAATCATAGTAATATGATTTATTTTTGTGGTTTTCATAGCTTCCAAATCAATGCCCACTATTCTTTAATTTTGACTTGAAACTACTTTTCCATTCTTGCCACATATCCAAGTTTCATTGTATAGTCCCTCCATTCTAGGGTTTTTATCCACACCAATTTATCATCTTCATGTGTTAAAATAATGATTCCAAGAACTAGTTGTTGTATAAAATATTCCCATTCATTTGCTAAAACAACTTCTAGGTGCAAGTTTGAGGGTGATTTCTTGTCCTATTTCCATAAAGACCTTCCCCCCAATTTGTTAGCATCACTAAATTGAAAAACTCCTTCCCCATGTAATCAATCAAGCAAGTGTAGTAAAAGTTTATGGGAATCCACTATCCCAATCCATGGGACTATCCTTTCTTATCCACACCTTTTGTTCGTTTCCAAATCTCCATGTAATCCAATTTCAAATCAAAGGTGATTCTTCCACAAAGGATCTCCAAATGATGGATACAATTTTTTTGTCCTTTCTCTTTTGAAACCAACTTTCTGTATCCCTATTGTTGACGATGTTGCACACACCAACATTCAAGGGGTCTCCCTAATATGTGGTCCCAATTAGACCTCACGTTGTTTGGGATAGGAGCCCCATTCGAAATATGGCTCAGTTGTCAGTTATTGTTACACAGTAATTTGTCACCATTGGTCACCGTCCCTGTTACCCTTGTTCCCGTACATTGGAGGACGCATTTTGGGACCTGTGAGCAGTGACATAACCTGAAAAAACTTGCATTATGTTCCCCTGAGTATGTACTTCATGTTCCCTGAAGACACCTTCTGCAAATTATCCCTGAAAAGTACCCTTTTTTCATTAGCACGGGTCCACCATGTCCTACCCGCGCCAATCACTGAGATCCTCAAAGGAGGGTGCGACCATTGGCGCTCTGTCTCAGAACAACACCCGCGCCAACCAAGTTTGGTAATGATTTTTGACAAACGCGCGCCCAGATGTTTTTTCCCTTCAGATCACGAAGTCTTTTGAGGATAAAGTTTATCTGATAGAGGTCGAGAGTCATCATCTATCCTTAACATCTATCCACACCGGCTTTTCAGAGATAATGCCAATCTACAATGGGTGTCCTGATACATTGTATCTTCCTCCCTTCTCCATCTATAAAAGTTTGTCCTCATGCATTAGACAAGCTAGTTTTTGAGTAATGCTAGTTGTGATTATGCTTGTCTTGAGTGATAGTAAGAGTCTTGAAGCATAGGGAGGTTATGCTGCCGAAAGTCTGAGAGAGAGAAGGTCTATTGCAAGATATACATAGCTGCTCGCCCAGCCAGAGGAGAGGTTCAACGTCAAAACCTTGGTTGTATCTTTCTCTGTTAATTATTCATTAATAAACGACTACTGTTATGGTTCCAATCTCATTGTTCATCATGATAATGTTTGGTTTATTTCCTTTCTGACTGAAATATAGTTGTATTTTAGTGGGTTTTATGCTTGTATTCGCTTCGTTCTTTGCATGTGCAGGTATCCATACGCGGGGATCGCAAGGATTGTGACCTGCCGGAGCAAGGGAACGGGAGTATCAACTCTTCTTCGACATTAGCGTTGGAATCCAGGTTGGTTCTCGTAATCCACTTTCAGTATGCAACTAGGAACTTGCATAGTAGCGTGATTTGATTGTTGCTAGACCCATTTTGGGCTAGTGGGATCGCCTCTGTCCGCAGAGGGGATTTACCTCTCCAACAATTTGGCGACTCCACTGGGGAGGAGCTATTTGTTGTTTGATTCATAAACCTTGGACGGAGTCTGAAGCACGGCCAGACAGCCTTTGAAACGCTATTGCTTTGCATTAGCGGAGTAGATCAACGCCACTTCAGTCGATCTCCGGTTTGGTTTATGAACCGAACGGCTTGGAGTTTGTCTTGCATGTTAGTTTTCTCTTGCCTGCTTGTATAAATGAGCTTTCTGGGTCAGCTTTGAAGTTGTTTTCTGCTGTTCGATCTGTTTCAGTACTGTTGACCAGACCCTGGGTTCTTTTATTTATTTTTTGGGCCAACAAACTGTCTTGGCGCGTTTTTATCTCTGACAATCGCGCCAGTTGGCGCATGTTTCACCACAGCAACTCACGCCAATTCCTTGATAGCGCAAGTTGCAGGCTGACAGTCGCGCCAGCCCTGTGAATTTTTCCAGTGTCTTTGTTGGAAGCTCGTTAAACTCAGATTTTTGTCTTTGTATATCTTTTACAGCTTCTGGGAGTGTGTTGGACCTCTGTTTGACTGGTTGTTACTTTTATCCTTCAGTTGTTTGCTTATTTCTATCGATTTTGTATCCTAGCCCTAGAGTACCTAGTGGCTTTGCATGTCGAGCCTTTTGTGGGAAGCTTTGGTTTGATTATCCAGTCAACTTTTTGGTTGTTTTCCGCACCCGTCTAGTAGTTGTTTAAGCTTGTTATTCTGTGCTTCGGGCAATTCACTTCTAGCTTGTTTGGATTTTGTTTGACTTCATTTGAACTTAGATTACATGGTTCATTGAAGGTCTGTGTGCTTTTCCTTGTTTTAACAGTTCATCTTGGTGTTTCAGATTTGGTTCTCTTTGCGTTGAGTGAATTTTGTTTGTTCATGCTTGTTAATATCTCTTGAGATTTGTTTAAATGCATTATGCCATTTTAAAAGAAGAAAAAACAAAAGATATTTTTGCATTATATTAGTTAGCATTTATTGTTATTTGTTGCTTTTAAAAAGAAAAGAAAAGAAAAAGTTTCATTTCTTGTTATTAGCTGCATTAGGATCTTTGTTGCTTGTTTGTTGTTCATTTTGTTTGTTTGAAAATCTCAACCCTTCTGTAGTTAGAATTCATTGAACGAAATGGTATAATTTTGGCATGTAGTTTGCATTTAGGAAGTTTTGAGAGATCACATACGGTAGGACCAAAAAACTGAAACTTAATTGAAGATCAACTGTAAAATAAACCGAATGAACCTAACAACGCATTGGAATCTAACGCACATATTCTAGAGGTCTAGGCTAGAGACGTGTTCCGGCGTCGTAAAACCTGGTAACTATTGCCTCACTGATGGTTGGGTGATTCCTCCTGAGAGACAACAAGTACCAGTACGGACTGAGCTCCCACGTACCGTCGCGTATAAAAGGGAGACCCCACTAGGTTATCATCCTTTATCCACAGGAAGCCGAGTCTGCCGCCTTACAAGCCGTAATGCACTGAACACAGCATTCGGGAAGATTGACTGCAGTACGGGAAGTCCTTGGTTTTCATCTGATTGCCAAGGTGTATAAGCAGTTTTACGGATTGTTTGGTAAACCCTTTGCCTAGAGTCTCCAGAGTAGTCACTTTTGATCCTTTTCGGACTCCTTAAAAGAAAAGGTGCCAGTGAGCGTCTCGTCACTTCGTGCTCATTAAACATTCGAAGGAGACTAGAGTCATCTTTTTTTCCTTTTCTCGACTCTTAAAATATGAAAAGGTCAAATTGTGTCTTTGCGTCCTAAAATTTATTCGGCCACGATAACACTTACCCAATTAGTCTTTGCGTTAGTTTGAGTAGGGATTTTGTCTCAGTAGATTCCCTAGGTTTTGTGAAGTTTCATCCTGGCGGAATTACCAATTTCGTCTTCCGAGATACCGATTGTGAGTGCAACTCTTTCTCTGGTTCCAAGTATACAAACAATTAGTTCTCGTGCCCCGGCGACGAGACTTACGAGTTTCATTGGAACCCTGTTTGGGAACCTTTTGAGGAGAGTGTCCCTTTTTGGGACTATACTTCTCCTCGTGTTTCAGTCCCAACTTCTTCCTCTGACATGGAAGACTTGTCCCCTACTACGACTGACGAGTCCGTTGCGACGAGCGGTGAAATTCCCACCGCAACGGGCCCTACACCTGTCAGTAGTACTCCTACTACTGGCGACCTACCACCAGGGTATAAAGCATTGAGGGATACTATGCCCTCTGGAACTCCTTTCACAAGTTCTATCTGGTCACCACACACTTTTCCCACCACGGAGCCTTTTACTCCGCAAAATCGCAGTGTGTCTGTTACCTCAATCACAACCGCTCCAACGGTATGTGCAGCCTCTTTGACTCCTATTTTTAGTCATCCTTTGGCTTCTTTATTCGGAGTCTTTGATCCTACGTCAAATGTCCCAACAGAGGGGCCATACGAGCACTATTTGTCGTCTCAACCGATTGTTGAGGTATCAGTTCCATTGTCAATTAACTGGGGTTCCACCTCTTTTCATGGTGGCGAAGTGTCGTCTGCCCAATCTCCTAGACAACCTCCTCAAGACCAACAAGGGCAGTCCTTCTATGGAAACCCTTTTGCTTCTGGTGGTCCGTTTTTCTCTTCTTATGTGCAACCTTCTGGTAACTCAGGTCAATCTTCTATTCAACAAGTCCAACCTGGTATCCAGCAAGGTTACCCTACTGGACAAATTGGTCAATCATCTGTTAACCCAAACCAACCCAATGTCCAGTATGGTCCAATATCTGGACAAGCTGTTCAACCACATGGTCAGCCTACCGTCCAGTATAGTCAACCTTCTGGGCAAGTCGGTCAGCCTCAAATCCAATCAGGCCCACCGACTGCCCAGCCCACTCAGCAATCTCAGCCGTTGGGACAACCTTCAGTTGCGCAACAACAACTCCTTTCCCAGCAGGTACAACCTTCTGGGCAGGGAGGTCAACCTCAATATCAACAAGGTTATCCTTCCGGCCAAATAGCCCAACCAACAGGACATCCTCCTGGCATTGCTCAACCTAGTTTTTTCCCTCAGGCTGGACCCCAGACCCCATCCAGTTTTCAAATGCAAGCTGGAGTTCAATCTCAACAGACCTATCAAACTCAGCCTGTTTCTCAAACTCAATCTGGAATCCAGCCACCTTATGGTCACCAGCAAACTCAAGGGCAACCGTTGTTTGCCCCATATCAAAATTACCAACAACTGCAGACGAATCCTTATCAGACTTATTCGCAACCATATGGTGCTTCTGCAGGACAATTTGGTAATCCATGGAACGCTGGGGGGTAGAATCCAAGTCCCTATGGACCAAATCCTATGGGGCCAAATCTGTCCGGACCAAGCCCTTGGGGGCAACCGCCACCTGGTTGGAACCCTGGTGCTCCATCTCAACAGCAGCCCCAGATGTCCTTTAATCCTCAATTACCTTTCTTAGCAACTTTAGAATTACCGGATGTGTCTAAATTGACCAATGATCCTATTCTTCATAACCCATATTGGCCTCCGGTTCCAACGAAAATTCCCGGTGACTGTCCAAAATTCGATGGTAAAGCTAATGAAGATCCACAAGCCCATGTCATGACTTATCACCTTTGGTGCTCATCCAATTCGTGGCTTGACGATTCCATTCGGCTTCGCCTTTTTCAGCGGACTCTCACTGGCTCTGCAGCTAAGTGGTATATTGAGCTCAATCGCGGATCCTTTCAGGATTTTAACTCCTTGGCTATGGCATTTCTCACGCATTTTCAGTTACCCATTCGATATGAAACGGGTACACACCTCCTCACATCCTTAAGACAAACGACGGCTACGCATATCTCTGATCATATCCATGAATGGAGACGGCGTAGACGTATGATTAAATTTTGGATTCTCGACCAGCTTCTTACCGATTGGTTTACGACTTCGTTCATTCCTCCAATAGCTCGGGACATTGCCATGGGGGCGTGTGTCACTGAAGAGCAAGCTATCGCGCGCGCTCAGTACCTTGACTTGGTTTACTCTCAGTCAGGTACATTGTATGATTATCTGCCTGATGCCCCAAGACCAGGAACATCTAAAGCCCCGCCAACACCAACTGTTGACGGTATTATTGGTTCGGTTAGTTCATCCTCAAAAAAGAATCCTGCGAACCCTGGGAAGCAAAAAACGACTGCTTCAAACAAACCACCTTCCCAGGTAGCACCCATTCCGAATGTTACTTCCGAGGTTAATGTCGTCCAATCCACCACGGCAGACAAAGCCTCGAAAGGAAAGAAGAAAGGGAAAGCGAAAAATAAACCAGATCCACCTAAACAAGAAGCCCCTAAACCTCCGCCCGAGGACGGTGCTAAACGCAAACCCAAGTATCCTTGTCTTATCTGCGATGAGGATCACTATACCAAGGACTGCCCGAGGTGGTCCGAGGTTAGTCGTTTGTTGAAAGGCGCCCCCGGGACTCCTGCGGTGCTTAAAGAACCCTTTCCCTCACAACAAAATCAAAAAACTCAGATGGTGGCTGACCCTTCTCAGCCTCCCTCTTCCTTCGGTTCTCAAGTGTTTATGGCTGGAACGATACCTGTTAATATCAGTAATCGAACAAAAGATTATCCGCCATCTGCCGGGAAGGAGCCTGAGATACCCTCTAGTGCTCCTCTGTTCAGTTCAGGTCCACTCCACATTGAGAGACCAACTACTGAGACGCCTCTTCGACCCCCTCCAAAAGGAGTACTCCGAAAATCTTCTTACAACCCAAATGCTCGTGCTGCACAGCACTACAATATCGTTGAAGACTTAGCACAGACTCCGTCGGCTATGTCCGCTTTAGAAGTTCTCCAAAGTTGCCCTTCTCAGAGGAAGTCCTTGCTATCCGCTATTGGTGGCATAGACCCGGCCGATTACTTTTGACTTAGAACGCCATACACAGAGACTGCCTCCCCAAATGGCTTTCCTTATACAGGTTATCATTGATTCCAAAACAATTCATCGAACAGTCATTGATGAAGGTGCTTCTACTTGCATCATGTCTGTTGCTTGTTGGAAAGCCATCGGATCCCCGACGCTGAGTCAGTCTCCCACAACCTTGGAAGCTTTTGATGGAAGAGCCTCTCGTCCTTATGGTATACTCCAACGTTTACCCATCACTTTGGAAGGGAAGACGGTCGAAATGGAAGTTGAAGTCGTTGACGCTACTCTTACCTACAACCTCCTTCTCGGACGTAGCTGGATCTACGCGATGAAAGCTGTTGCTTCATCACTGTTTCGTATCATCCGTTTCCCTCATCAAGGGAAGATTGTTACCGTAGACCAGCTATCCTTCTTCGCTTCTTCTTCTGAGGGTAACATCCCTTTTGTGGAGCATACCTCGAAGTTATCTGAGAGTCTGGGAGCCGGACTTTTCAAAGATCCTGCCCTTATGGGTGTTTTTCCGCTCCCACCTCCTAACGTCGCCTCGGTTAATATGATTACTACTTGTTCTGATCCGTGGATTATTCCTCCCACCGACCAAGTAGATTCTTGGGGCGACCAGATGCCGTTGAGTCCTGCGGAACTCAACTATGTTGAAATTGTTGCTGCATCGACTCCCTCTTCTGAACTTGCTCCATCTTCAAGGCTTGTAGATAAAACTTCTTCGGATCCTTTACAGGAAACATTCTCTTCCGATGAAGCTATTATTGAGACTATGTCTCTAGAGGAACCTCCTTGGCATGATTTTCACCATCGTTCCTCGTTTCTACCTGCCCCGCAGAATTTTCTCACTTGTCTCGAGCGGTTTGCTCCTTGTCTCCCATCTCAGATCCTTCAAACACCTATTCAGATTTATCAGGTGTCTTCTGAAGGGAATATGGCAAACATTACGCAAACCCAGCCCATCGACATCTCTCTGAAACCAGGGGTTGTCGAACATCTTCACATTGGAGTCACTTGTACTCCGGAGGAGATTCAACTGTATTCTAATCTTTTTCGCGAATTTCGTGATGTCTTCGCGTCGTCCTATGAAGAAATTCCCGGCATTGATCCTAGTATAGTGGTGCATGAGATCATCACATACCCAGGTGCTAAGCCTGTTCGCCAACGTTTATGCCCTGTACACCCCCAAAAGGCTGCAGCTATCAAGGCCGAGGTCGAGAAGCTTCTTAAAGCCGGTTTTATTTATCCTATTCCGCTCACAGATTGGGTTTCAAATATCGTCCCTGTGACTAAAAAACAGGGTACAATCCGCATTTGTGTCGATTATCGTGATATAAATCGGGCCTGTCCTAAAGATAATTTTCCCACACCATTCATTGATCAAATTATTGACGAGTGTGCCGGAAGTGAAATGTATTATTTTATGGACGGTTTTTCTGGATGGAGTGTCCCTTGCATCCTTGTCGTCCGCTCTTGTCATGAGTGCTAGATATACCAGCGGAAAATGCGAGCGCCTCCTGCTCCATTGCACCCTGTTGTTTCCGTCGGCCCTTTTGCCAAATGGGGCATTGATTATATGACCTGTAACCCTCGCTCGGCCGGGGGGCATGGGTTTATTATCGTTGTCGTCGATTACTTTACTAAATGGGCCGAGGCAATGCCTACATTAACCGAAGACGGTCACACAGCGGTGCAATTTTTGTTTAATCATATTATTTCGCCATTCGGCGTCCCTCAAGCCATCGTCATTGATCACGGGAAGCATTTCCGTAATCATATGATGTCAGAATTAACAACCCAGCTAGGCTTGCAGCACGATAGTTCAACTCCATACTACCCTCAGTCCAATGGCCAAGTTGAAGCTATCAATAAGATCTTGGTTACGATGCTTCAACGTACCGTTGGCAGGCATAAGTCTAACTGGCATTTGATGTTGTTCCCTGCCTTGTGGGCCTACCGAACCTCAGTGAAGGATGCCACTGGTTTCACTCCTTTTCAACTAGTTTATGGACTAGAGGCTACCCTTCCAATTGAATGTGAAATCCCTTCATTAAAATTAGCTGTCGAGCTACTTCCCAACACCACTCTGTTAGAAGAACGCCTTCTTTACTTAGAGCGGCTAGATGAGACTCGTCGCCTGGCCTCTTTGGCCATCGAAACGCAAAAGAAGCGAGTCAAGACTCACTTTGATCAGACCGTACGTCCACGTTCTTTTGTTGAGGGAGACTTAGTCCTGCTCTATGATCAGGCAAAAGATAAGCTAGGAGCAGGAAAGCTCGAGTCTATGTGGCTAGGCCCTTACATTGTCAAGAAAGTTCTGCAGAAGGGGGCCTACGAGCTGATTGATTATGAAGGGAAGCCCCGAAATGGGCTTTATTTGAAAAAGTACTATGCATGATGCTGGTACATTTTATTTTGTACATACATGTACTCTAGCAAGTGTGTTGTGTGTGTGTGTGTCAATTTTCAAAGGCGTAACTGCCACTTATTGTGTTTTTTCGCTTCTTATGTAGATTTCTGATGCACCTTATGTTGCTTTCGCTGATGGTGCCTGCCGCAGTACTCGCAACTTGTCCTCTGTGGCATGGGTGATCTACGATCCTCATGGCGAGCTGATAGATTGTCAGGGTGTGTGTTTGGGTCGTACTACTAATAATGTCGCCGAATACTGTGCTGTAATCGAGCTACTTGCTGAAGCAATTAATCTCGGCATTCGTGCATTGGTAGTGAACCTGGACTCTCAACTTGTCGTCCACCAGCTCAACGGGCAATATTCCGTCAGAGACCATCACATTCTAAGGTTGTATTTACGTGTGAGATTGTTAGAAAGGAAATTTGATTTTATCACATATCAACATATTCCACGACAATTAAACACATTATCTGATGCATTGGCCAATCATGTATTAGATAGACATTTGCGTAATTTGTAACCAAAACATTATACAAGCAAGCACATGAAAAACACAATAATGAATCATAGGCATATGTATATATATACGTGTGTGTCATAATGTTTGCGCCACGCGCATTACATAATCCAAAAAATAATACATGTCCAAAACTCATACAGCCGCTGACAACATGTCTCTCAAAAACGTGCAAAAATGAAACCTAGGCGTCTAATCATGGTGATGCTCATGATAGCATGTCACCGCTCGCACCAAACGTCTCAACAGACAATGGACGCGAGTAGATACTCCCACCGTGTGCCTCTGGTACGCTCTAGGCACGTCTTCCAATCTTGCATAATCTGGAATTCCTCGAGTGAGTGCCTCAAGGTTCTGTACTAGATCGTCACCCGCATCACCCTCTGCCTGAGGGTCGACTGCAGGTTGTGCTCTCCGTGCGTTATGAGGCAAGTCAGCTGGTCGCTCTGCACCAACATCTGCATACATATATATAGTTGTTGTCAGAGACAGGCATGTATTGCAAAAAAAAAAACTTAAATACATAAAAACATCAAAAACACAAAGAGTTCTTACCTAGCTCCTCGTCCCAGTCCTCTCCTGCAGGCAATGGGAGATCTGGATCTCCAGTAAAATCCGTGCCCGCATAGGGCCAGTCCTCGATGACGATCATCTGGTGACGGAGCCAGATAAAGAACTCGGGCCTCCAGACCATCTGCTGGCCCCCAACTCCTCTGGGCATGAGTTCTGCCCATCGATTCAATCTCGGCTCCCGTGGCACTGGATCTGCCACTATACCCCCCTGTACCTGGAATATCGGCAGTCGCTCCAGGAAGAATGATACCACGATAGATCCGTATCTGAACTGTTTGTTCCCATCACGCTTACACTTGGTAAGCTACCTTTTGATGTTTGTCGTCACTGCCATGGCCCAATCAAACAGTGTAGGTTGGAGACACTCAGTTGCCAGCAGCAAATGATTCTTGCTGGCCTCGTGGGGCGCCTGTACCCCAGCTGTCCGGGTGATAGTGAACAAAATCACTCGTAGCACCAGGTCGGGAACCGTGATAATATCTACTTTGGCACTGTTTGATCCAAACTGTGCCCCAGGACAAACTCTTTCCATCACCTCTCCCATCTTCTCCCCGGAAGGCCTGCTACCAGTCAAGATGGGCCGTGCACCTCGCCGCGATAGACCAGTGATAAAGTAGACATCGGAAACATCTAACTCCAATGTCTGGTCTTTCAGGCGAAATACCTGATCCTCCGTATCCCAAGCATCCACGATAAATCGCAGCAACTCAGGTTGTGCACGTAAGTATGAGGTAAGGAAGAACTTCTTCAAGCCACAGTCTCTCAGAGCATCCATGCATGCATCATCCTCCATTGCCATGGCATCTACGACATCATGCTCTCTTTCTCTCCATTCTATAGCCATTCTGACGAATCCCTGCAACCACAAAGTCGAAATTTTCATCATTAGATCATTGGTGAAATCAAAACTGAAGAAAATTTGCAATTTCAACGGCTAAATTCATGGCAAATTAAGGTCGCGCGGTTGGCACGACTGTTTCTAAAACAGTCGCGCCAAGGTCGCGACCCCTTTGGGCAGAAAATCCCATTGGCGCGATCCCGAGCGGGAAACTCGCGCCAATGGCGCAACCCTATGAAATTGCAAATCCTCTGGTAGGGGACTAATCTATGGATGAAAATCTAAAAAAATGGAATGAAAATAAAGCTAAGGATGAGGCCTCTTACTTGCTTCAGACGGCGGCTCGAATGATCTCCTGGATTGATCGCAATCAGCAGTTGAAGTTTGCACCCAAAACCCTCCAATGGTAAACTCACAAGGTAAAAAGTGAAAAGTAAATTTATTTTTTACCATTTCACTATTTATAGCATTTTTTGACCTAAAAATACATTAAAAATGATATTTTTTGAGTATTTTTGGAATAGGATTGTTGCAACTCAAGCAACGAAATGAGCTCCTTTTTCTACTTTTTCAGGCTCAGTAAAACATGTGAAAAGGTTATTTTAAGGTCTGCTTTTAGCTCTTTTCTGACCGTTTAAAGAGGAAAAGATTGCCGAGTTACTCCTCTTGACTCGTTAAACGTTAATAAGGGGCGGTCGTTTTAAGTTCTTTTTGTCGACCGTTAAAACATAAAAAGATTACCGGGTTTTTGTCGTTTCAAACTCGTTAATGGTTACGAAACGACGTGGTTTTGATCGCTTTTTTACTTTTTCAGGTCGAAATCACTATTTATGAAAAGTACTCCTCGATCATAATGGTCGGGCGGTTCTTTCGAGCATTGTTTTATACTTTTTCGGGCTCGAGAGACACAACTTTACGAAAAAGGGCACCCCTGGAGTTTCCTTTTCTGCTGTCTTTTCAAACTCTCTAAACATGAAAAGACGCCGAGTTCTTCCTTTGTCAGACTCGTTAAAACCTGATGACATCGGATTTTGTCAAGATGACGCACTACAAGCATATGCTATCCCCATCAAGCTTGTTAAAAATAATTGGGGTACTCGCCAGAAATGGCGGGGGAAAAATAGGAACCATAATTACCGTCGTGTCGGCAGTATGTCGCTCTTGAACATGGCACTTCTCTGCTTTCGTGTCTGGGTGGGGATATCTCATCTCATTTTTTCACTTGCCTCCGTGGATTTGGGTAATCCTGTTTGACCGCTCATCTGCTCATTGCCTCGTCACCATGACCTCTGATACGTTGATGTCAAATACTGCCAATTCCACTGTCGTGCCGCCGATATGTTCAAGAGAAGTTGACCTCTGCAAAGAAACAACCTCCCTCTGATAGCTCGCACAATCTTGATTCACAACATTATCTCTCTGTCTCGTGTCGATGATGTGGGAAACATTATGGCCCACCTTCGATCAAGGTCACTTCCTGTCGACTTCAGCTCATTATCCAGGAAGTTGATCTAGAGACTCCCTTCCGGTGCCTTGGAGCCTGCATGCCTCAATGGCAGGTTCTTCGTGTTCGACGTGAGGTTTTCATCATTGGCCTCCGATCGAATGATTCTACGGGTGTTCGACGTCAGATCACTAATTCGCACGCCGTAGATTGTACCTATAGTACCTTGAGGGCCATTGTCATTATTGGTGGTACCTCTCGCGTCTATTAACAGTTTTCAATATTAACTGGTAATCAGACGATGTTCATGCATGTTGGACTTCAGCTCATATATTCGCATGCTTGAACTTGTACTTTTGTTCGGGTCGAGATGGAGCGCAAGACCCTGGATTGTGTCTGTTGTAATCCAGGCGTGATTCTTGATACATGACTCATTCATTGGATGGCTGCGACCATACCTGAGTCAATTCATTGATCCTAACCAGATGGCTGCATCCATACTATGGATCTAGATTATTATGTACTCTCTTATGGATGGCTGCGACCATACCACATACATCATGTACTTGAGCTATCAGTTGTATCTCTCAATGCAGATTCTCGGCGGCGGCTACATGTATTCTTGTAAAGCATTTCACCCCTCTCTCTCTCTCTCAGGCCTCATGCTTTAGGGGGCATCTGTTACACAGTAATTTGTCACCATTGGTCACCGTCCCTGTTACCCTTGTTCCCGTACATTGGAGGATGCATTTTGGGACCTGTGAGCAGTGACATAACCTGAAAACACTTGCATTATGTTCCCCTGAGTATGTACTTCATGTTCCCTGAAGACACCTTCTGCAAATTATCCCTGAAAAGTACCCTTTTTCCATTAGCGTGGGTCCACCATGTCTTACCCGCGCCAATCACTGAGATCCTCAAAGGAGGGTGCGACCATTGGCGCTCTGTCTTAGAACAACACCCGCGCCAACCAAGTTTGGTAATGATTTTTGACAAACGCGCGCCCAGATGTTTTTTCCCTTCAGATCACGAAGTCTTTTGAGGATAAAGTTTATCTGATAGAGGTCGAGAGTCATCATCTATCCTTAACATCTATCCACACCGGCTTTTCGGTGATAATGCCAATCTACAATGGGTGTCCTGATACAATGTATCTTCCTCCCTTCTCCATCTATAAAAGTCTGTCCTCATGCATTAGACAAGCTAGTTTTTGAGTAATGCTAGTTGTGATTATGCTTGTCTTGAGTGATAGTAAGAGTCTTGAAGCATAGGGAGGTTATGCTACCGGAAGTCTGAGAGAGAGAAGGTCTATTGCAAGATATACATAGCTGCTCGCCCAGCCAGAGGAGAGGTTCAACGTCAGAACCTTGGTTGTATCTTTCTCTGTTGATTATTCATTAATAAACGACTACTGTTATGGTTCCAATCTCATTGTTCATCATGATAATGTTTGGTTTATTTCCTTTCTGACTGAAATATAGTTGTATTTTAGTGGGTTTTATGCTTGTATTCGCTTCGTTCTTTGCATGTGCAGGTATCCATACGCGGGGATCGCAAGGATTGTGACCTGCCGGAGCAAGGGAACGGGAGTATCAACTCTTCTTCGACATTAGCGTTGGACTCTAGGTTGGTTCTCGTAATCCACTTTCAGTATGCAACTAGGAACTTGCATAGTAGCGTGATTTGATTGTTGCTAGACCCATTTTGGGCTAGTGGGATCGCCTCTGTCCGCAGAGGGGATTTACCTCTCCAACAGTTATCTTAAAGATATGCCTTGGCTCTAACTATCAACAAGAGAGAGGAGTGCAAATGCGCCTTCGAAAAGAAAGAGGGGTGTGCCTAGTGAGTGTTTGGTCATATGTGTGTCAAAATTATTTCACTACGGAGGGGAGGAGAAGTGATCCTATAAGAGAGAGGTAGTAGTAACACCCTACTAGAGGCACACCTAAACAAGAAGAATCCATACAATATCAAGCAGAATAGTCCACAGAGATGTGACGATCATTGCAACCAATGTAACAAGGAAGACCTATCTAATATCCAGCAGAATAGTCCACGCGAATGCGACAACGATAATAGAAATTACACCACGTTCTCAATATTATAAGTACCAAACTAACCAAAATAGTTCAACTACTTTAGCATAGATGAAAGGAAACATACATTACAAACATTCACAAAATAGTCTTACAAATATCAATAATCCATGCATGGAGAACATGCTGGCCCATAAGGCTTCTTATATTAAGTAAAATCTCCAAGACACACATATACAATGAACACCACTAGCTCCAATAGTGGAGCACTGAAGCCACACCTTGCTCTTCAAAAGAACCAGCTTGCCCCTCTAATGCCTTGCGGGAGGAGCCAATGTGAAAATTCCTTTGCTCTTACAATGAGGGTGTATATATAACAATGAGGAGTTGATGCTTCACCTTCCTTGTGACTCTTTGACTACCCTCATGACTCTTTGACTTCCTATGAATTTTCAACTTTACATGAATCTTCATATTCCATACATATCCTTTGGATTTTCACTTTACAATACATTTTCGAAACATGAATTACATAATCCACCGTAATGGTGTGGCATATGACAACTCATTACATGACATGACATGACATTGCAGACATGGACTGCTTAATGATGTGGAAATGTCAAGCCATTGTTGTTGCTATGTACCGAGTGCCTGCTTGAGAATGATTTTCTTTCCACCTCTACATGGCTTGGTGATAAGGAATCTTCAATTATCTCAAGTCTGGAGTTGTGATTGCAAATTGGTGTCTCTTTTCTTTCTCTCAGATGATAAACTTGCATACTCAACTACAAAGATGTATTTCAACATGTTTTCCTTCTCCTTTTCCCTCTTCATAATCTTTCCATGGTATGATAAGGTACATGTATCTGCCATTCACTAATGACTAGACGACATCAGTATAAACACCCCAAATCTAAGATAATGCACATTGATCCATTGATTGAGTTGGAATTGGGTGACAAGCTGGGAGAAGGGCTCAGTGACTACGCAGTTGTGCGGCTCAAGCAGTTAGGGGTGAACCTTGAGCCTTGAGACTGCGCAATGCGTAGTCCAGGCTGGGCCGAGGAAGAAAATTGTGCTATTTTGGAGACCAATGTGACAGGCTGAGGGGATGAGCACAGGATCAACACATTGCACAGTTCCAAGAGATAGAGGAGGTTGGTCCATTTCACAATTATGCAACTTAGAGGTTCAAGGGATGAGCTTGAGGCTATATATTGCGTAATGCACAGTTGAGGCCAGACTGGGCATATGGATTGCCAATTCTGGGAGCCAAGGTCTGGGCTTGAGCACAAGAATTTCTTAGTGAAACAATCCTGGGAGGCAAGAAATGCACATTGCGTAGTTTCAAGAGGCAAAGTCACAACTAGAGGAATGATACTGCACAATGCATAGTTCCAGGAGGTCGGGAGAGGCTATGTTGCTTAGTCGGGAATCTTTTCAAAAAATGGCTAAGTGTTAGATCAGTGAGGTTAGTGTGGATAACGATAAGACTTCGACTGTGATCACACACTTAGAATACTTGACGAAATAACAACATAGATCATCTAGGACATATTAACAATGCATTTCCCTTAGTGTGACAACTTACGAGAAGTGCGACACTTAAAGATACACTTTGTGACGACTGTGATGACACTTGTGTGATAGAGCTTGAAACTTTGGAAATGAGTGTGACAAATGCTCAAATGGTTGGATTAACTCATTTAAACAAATTTAGCCCCTTGAAACCACCAGAACAAGCTTAAACATATTATGTGATAGATAACATGCGAAAAGACAACATTTTCCCTATCTTGTAAAAGGGACCAAAACACCTCAATAAAATACATGGGATGAGTTCAATGTTTGCGAAGACAATATACAAGACCAAGGAATGCTCCAAAATTGAGCATACGCCAAAATTTTTGAGGGTGTTGTAGCAGCGACAACACTTGGCAACACACTGATAGAATTATAACTTCTCTGCCTTGGTTAACTCTTCTATGTATGGTCTTGGTTCTTTCAAGTGGTATTGATTCATCATGTAGATTACTTTGGTCTCCCCACTTTCCCCATGAATAAACATGGTCACCTCTATACCTTTCTCGGTTTAACACAACAAAAGATTCAACAATATCACAAAGTTTCAAGTTGGGAAGGGTAGTGTAGTTCACGAGCTTTAGATTTTCAGAGTATGATTTTTCATCTTTGGTGTTGCTCTACTACCAACAACCCTGGATAGTACCCTGAGGGAGTCACGAAAGGAACACAAACATTGCTACTAGTGAGCCTGGAAAGTACCCTGGTGGAGTTTCTTGCTTCACCTCTCTGTGCGGGAAGCCTTTCTCTTCTTTCACCTTTATTTATTTATTTTATAGAACTGTGCATTAGCACTATTCATTTTATGGGTGAAAAATGGATCCCAACTTATTGATAGCAGCAGAGCTTTTTCCTTTAGATAAGCATATAGAGACCTATGATTAGGTTTTCTCATTTATATTTTTCTCATTCTCCTCTTCTACTAATTGGATAGGCGTGAAAACACTGAAACATAAAAACTGAGTGTGGGCATAAGGTTTCCAGAATAGACACGGGTTCATGGTTTAATCAAAACTCTCCTCACGGACGGATCATATTTTTCGTTAGAACTTCATCGGCCAAAAGATATAACCAACACAAGGAAGATGGAAATAAGGTTAGATAAATGTTGAAGTGTCACAAGACTCTCTTTTCATTCAACCACACACAAGGAAGCAAGAAAACACATTGACACACACCATTTATTTACATGATGGAAATATAAAGAAAAAAATCAAGCAAACAAGAAAATACTATGTACATAGTGTAGGGGAAAAACCCAGATCATCATTGAAAATATTTTTTTAAGTCTTGGTCATTAGAGAGTAGAGATTCAATCTTCCTGTCTAGTGATTGTAGACGATATATGTGTTGGCCAAGCTTTTTGTGAATAGTAAACGGTCTAATCCACAGGGATTGAAAATTGGTGTGTTTTCCTTTGTCGTTGTGGGCGTTGTCCCACTTCAAGACTAAGTCACCCAGACTGAAGTTATTTTTCCCTACAGAATTCTTGTCAAACCACCTTGTTGGCTTGTTGGGGCCTAACCCAGGTTTGGAAGAGTTATTAGCCAAACAAATCCCGCACTACCGGCCCTTTCGGCAACAGTTTGCGGAGCGCAGACTGAAGTCTCGCCCGAGGTAGTAGGGGTGGGTGATGGAACCAGGTTTCCTCACCCTTGGGATGTCTTGATGTGGTCTGCAGAGGTCGCGAACCGTTCTGTGGCCTTGCGCCACTCTATACCATTGTCGGGCTTCTGCGTAGATCCGTACAGATGCACTTTCTTATTAATGAATTTATTATAGATTTGTTCTTCTTACAGTCTTTAAGCAAACATTTAACAATAAAACCCAGTGCGCACAATCATCATTAACCAAAAAAAGAGACAGTGCATAAATTTAGAACATAAGCAACAGATAGATTCGCAATAAAGCACACAATATTCAAAACTTCTTATCTTTATTTATCTTCTGTCAATACAACCAGATCCACCCTACGCACTCAGCTGCAGGGGTCCGTGCACACAGCTACAGACTCTACCAGGCCTTTGCGCACACAGCTGCAGAGCCTCTATCTATCTACCACACCCTTGACTCAACTTACAGACGCAGAGAGAATATTTCCTTTACAAACCCATAACATTCAAGATCTTCTCCAAAATACCCTTAGAGCCTCACTCTATTTATACATTCCCATGGTCCGTGGACCATGGGCAGGCCAACTCACTTCCTATTATTTTATATTATTTTTGGGTGGACAACCCTTTGACTTGACTCATTACAAATCATGCTCCGCGCATTTCGCGGAGCTTTTCACAATATCATTACCCTAACTTCTAGACTTTAAGCCCCAAAACCATTACATGGGGCTTCCGCTACCCAATAGGCCCCCAACACAATCATCGCGACTCGTCTCGAGTCACTCGTCGGTGCGGCGATACTCGCTGCCAAGGCTTCGCAGTCCACCATCCCTGTGAGTGATGTACTACATTCTATTGCTCCCTCTTTGTCTCATGCAACTCTTCTTCTAGCTCCTGCTCCAGTGCCTCCACTACTTCGTGCAACCGATGATGCTCATTATGCTCTACTTGGTTAACACAGAGCACTCCCTCATAGGATTTTAGCTCAAGCTGGGGCGCCAAATATGGGAACCCTTCATGCCTACGCAGCAAGTTTCCAATTTTTGGTCTACTAAACGCACTGTCCGCTGCAGCTTGTGTTGCAATTTTGCAAGGCGATTGTTGCTGTCCGCGAGATCCCACTCTTCAAGGTGCATCAGAGACGAACTATTAACTGCAATTCCATCATTTGTCTCCATGTTCACAGTCTTTCCCTTATCCTTTATGGGTCGCCGACCAGCCCATGGGTTAGGCAGCGACATCCGGACCAGTTCTGCTTTATGTCTAAGAGTTTCTGGTACATCCCCGACTATTGATGTTGAACTCTGCATGGTGCCCGTGGCCGTCAATACCACATTATTCAGAAAGTGTTGCATCTCCATTGGCCATATTACAACCTCCGGGCTTACTCCTTTAGCATCACTAATGAACAGTTCTATACAGATGGAAAGGCTCAATAGCTTACTTCTCTCAAAACCACAGATCGTTTGGTGGATGCCCCTGTGATTTATAAGCATTTTGAAATTCAAATTCAGTGGTTCCCTCCTTTTCTGGTGCCGTAATGTGATGCTTGCGGCAGATCGTTCTGGATCTGGCTCGTACCGCATCTCTTAATTGCCCGCCGCCTGCTCCCTTTTGCCATAACTCAGACATCTTATCATGAACAGTGTCAGCAATGGTCACCTCTCTGCTTGTCCATGCAGCAGCGTAGCCCCTTCTGCGCAACCGCGATCCTTGTGACATACCAATGCTACACGCTCCCTTATTGTCGCACAGCTCCCTCACAGACTGCTTTATCGTCCCGCACTCTCTTTCAACTGCCTGGAGCGGTGAGACTGTCCTTTGGTCGGTTAGTCAGGCGGTCGACCCACCCATGTAGAGCTTCAGGCAACTGCCATTTACTCTTCCTGAGAAAGGCTCTCCATTCAGCTTGGCAAGCTGGACCGCACCTCCATCTCTGACTTATTTGACTACATAGGATCCTAGCCAATGCATTTGGAGCTTTCCAGGGATTTTCTCGAACTTGTTGTCATATAGTAACACTAGATCATTTTCTTTGAACGTGTGCATCTTGATATGGCGATCATGCCAAGCTTTTTCCCACTACTTTTGTACCTGCTGATGGAATCTTTCCAGAAACCGTTCCTCCTCAAGTTCTTCCAGTTGCGCGATCCTTTCTTCCAAAGCCCCGCGGTTTGCCATGCCTGTTGTCACTGCTATGCACAAACTAGGTACAATGTACTCCATTGGCATGATGGATTCCTTACCATAGACTAGCCGGAAAGGTGTCTGGCCCGTCAACTTCTTGCACGTTGTGCGGTATGCCCATAGCACAGCAGGTATGCGCAAATCCCAATCGTTTCATTGTGCATTACATACCTTTGTCAACGCAGTCTCCAAAATCTTATTAAAAGCTTCAACGGTCCCATTTGCTTGCGGATGGTACGACGTACTTTGTTGATGATATATCTGGAACTCCTTAGTGAGCGTACTGATAGTCTCATTCAGAAAGTGTGTTCCGCAGTCACTTATTAGAATTTTTGGACATCCAAACCGCGTTAACACATTCTCAAACAAAAATTTCGCAGTTGTAGCAGTCGTGCAGTCCTTAACCGGTTGTGCTTCCGCCCATCGGGTCAAGTATTCTGTCGCAGTGATGATATAGTGTGCCCCTGTCTTTCCTTGAGGTGTGATAGGCCCCACAAATTCGATCGCCCATTTTTCGAATGACTACAGCGTGATCTGTGGCCTGAGTGGCATTTCATCCCTCTGCGATGGTTTCCTAGCCCGTTGACATACGTCGCAAGCCTGAAAGTATGCTTTTGAGTCCTGATGTAGAGTTGGCCACCATAGTCCAGTGCAAAGAATCTTATGTGTTGTGGCGCGTCCTATGTAATGTCCTCCTGCAACCTCCCCCCCATGTGCTTCGGCAAGGATCTGTCCTTGCTCAAATTCGGGTACATATCTGCGTAATATTTCATCATTGCCCATTTTGTAGAGATGCCCTACAATAACAGTAAAGTTTGTTGCGAGTATCACCAATACTTTCTTCTGTTGAATGGAATATCACTACGGCACGTTTCCTGTGGTTAAGAAGTGGATTATATCCTCAAAGTGGCCATCCGCAACGCGTACTGCATACAGTTGTGCATCAGGTAGTCCTTCCTCTAAGTTTGTGGGCTCTTCGCCGTTCTCAATTCGGGACAGGTGATCTGGGCCTGCGTTTAGACGTCTCGGCTTTACGATGACTTCAAAATCGTATTCTTGAAATAATAGCAGCCACCTACAAATGCGCCCCCCAACATAGGCTTATTCACTAGGTATTTTAGCACAGAGTGATCAGTATACATCTTAAAGTGTCCTCCGAGTAGATAGTGGCGGTATTTCTGGAGCGCGTATACCATCGCCAAGCCCTCACGCTCAGTAGTGGAGTATTTCTTCTCTGATTTGGACAGTCATCGACTTGCGAACGCATTTAGGTGATCAATTCCTTTCACTCCTTCCTGTGTAAGTACAGTGCCCAACGCGATACATGACACGTCAACATGCACATGAAATTCGATGTCCCATTTCAGAAAGACCAAAATGGGAGCTGATTCCATCTTCTCCTTGAGAGTCTCCAGACTTTTGTTACATTCCTCATTCCAATAGTAAGTAGTGTCCCTTTTCAACAACTGTTCCATAGGTTTCGTTATCTGTGCGTAGCTCTTAATGAACTTCTGATAGTAACCAGTGTGTCCCTACGTGGCACATAGTTGTTTCACACTGCATGGTGCTTGCAAATTGAGTATTACAGCAATCTTTGTCGGATCCACCATGAGGCCTTGCCTATAGACCAAATGGCCGAGCAAGTTCCCAAAGGGGATGAGGAAAGTACACTTCTTTAGATTTAGTGCAATCTCGTGTTGTCGGCATGTATCCAGCATTAACCGTAAGCTCACGGTATGTTTCTTGACTAGCCCAAATATGGTCCAATCATCAAGATATACTTCCAAGAACTTATGTATAAATTCCTAGAATGCAGCTAGCACGATGCGCGAGAATATTGTTGGCACGTTCTTCAGTCCAAAGGGCATCAGAGTGTACTGAAAACAGCCCCATTCAGTGGCAAATGTTGTTTTACTCCTGTCCTCCGGCGCGATCTTGATTTGGTGGTATCCCAAGAAACCGTCTGTGAAGGAGTAAGCTTCCTGTCCACCCACATTTTCCAGTACCTCGTCTGTAAATAGCGTCGGGAATGGATCGTTAACACATGCATCGTTGAGCTTCCTGTGATCCACGCAGATGTGAATTTCACCCTTCTGTTTTTTTCTCCTGTACCACCATAGGACTTACCCAGTCAGATTCCTCCACTAGTTCAATTATTCCTGCTGCAAGCATTTTATCCAATTCTTCGCGGACCTTTGCTTTGTATTTTGGGTTCAACCGATAAGGTCGCTGCTTGACTGGCTTTGCATTCGACTTCAGGGTTATCTTCATCATTCCCAGGTCATCGAGGATCCCTTTTAACTCCGTGATTTTAGTCGAGAATAAATCTTGATATTCTCGAAGTAACTCGACAACCTTTTCCACCATGGCATCATCCTAATAGTCCCCAAGCATTGCATATTTCGACTCCTCCTCCCTACCAATGTTGACTTGTTTCGTTTTCATTGGCACGGTGATGTTGAGATCCTTGATTTTTGGTCTGCGAACCTCGCGACTCCCCTCTGTTTCCGGAATATTGACGTTTCTGGGGTCATCATCATCATCTTCTATGTGCACATTGTAGCATTCTAGGGCCTAGCTCAACTGATGCGACCAATCTAGCTACACTATTTCCTCTGGTTTCAGTGGTACTTTGAAAATGGCAGCCTTCACAAGTTGCAATGCATCGTCAACCGTATCCATCCATTGATCTTCAAATAAGAATGTTAATAAAAATCCTTCACGCAAAATATCCCATTCGCCTATACCATGTCAGAGTTCTGTTTCAGTATACCAGTTCCTTGGGATGACATCGAGAGTATGATAAAATAAGTGTACCCACTTTGGTTGGGGTTCTTCTCCATAGGCCTGGGTCCATCTGGTAAGGTTCCTATGTGGGTCATCGCGTCCGTCATATTTCTCAGTTACTCATAGTTCTAGCTTCCCAAACCTTATCTGCATCATCCGCCTGTAGCCATGCCAATCTTCAAAAGTTCCTTCATGTGTTCCCCACCAACGCGCAGGCGTCACACACAATGCCCATTTTAATGCATCGAACTGTTGGTGTTCGGGTACCACGCCCTCAAACTTGGTCAGGAATTCGTCCACCGCTGTCAACCCATCATACATTGGTAGTTCTCAATCCTGAACTTTAACACAATACAGTGACCTAGTCATCATATTGCAATTTAACGTTGTTACTCCGTTCAACCTATTATGCCATCATTCGTCTTCTTCATCTAAATCTGAAAGGTAGGCTTCTGCACGTTCAAATGATATTCTTCCTTCTGCAGTCGAATTTACCTAATCCTGATCTATAGAAATTTTGAATAATATGACACTTATTCACAGAGATTATCCCAATTATACACTATTGCGGAATACATGCATAATACATAACCTCCTCTATGTTGATCATCAATTTAGCAGCATTAAAAACAATGAAACATCAATCGCATGTGCACATTAACACAGTATGTAACCCGGGAAAGCATACAGCTGAAAACCCCACACTATCTGTATATTATAATGATAGAGAACATGTAACAATACATAGTACAATACTCCTCACAAGTACTCAGTACTATCTCCACCTGTTACACACAAACTAGCTCAGATCTGATGCCTCAAATCTCCTCTACTGTTTGCCTGCCTCCATTGCGCAATCCTGCAAGAGAATAATGATGAATGGCTAAAGAAAACTCATATTTCCTTGGCTGAACCACGCAATCCTCATTGGAAATCTCAATCATTGATTGTGCAAATCTCATGCACAGTTATAGTCACAACTGATAGTAGTCTCCACCTCTAACACCTGTCTCCACTGAACTGTCCATGCACTGAGTTAACTGATGTACTCTTTAGTTGCTTTATGAGTTAATAATTAGTGAATTAATTAATAAGTAATTCACATCACTCATCACTAGTGCATTCTGCAGTTAGACTAAATACAACTAGTTCAACTAAGTCAAACTGAACACAACTCCATCAACTCCTCAATCAACTCCACCAAACTCAATCACTTAAGTTCTAACTGAAGTCCATCATGCAATAGGTCAACTGACCCATAAGAAAAGCGTATTTCCTTCTGACAGCTGCATGTGCCACATCTGTAGCTCAAACTGAAGTGCTCCAAGAGGATAAGATAATGTTTATAGTCCAAATATTATTAAGAGCTAATAATATTCGACTGTTCTATTTTTAGCCTGGCAATCTAAAAATAGACTACGCCCATATGTCTAAAAATAGAAGTCCATCTATTTTTACCAACATGACCAATCATCCACAAATAGCATCCTGCAACTCATAGACCATGATCCATATGTCTAAAAATAGACTTTGCGCCAAAAATAGCCTGCGGGCCCACTTAGTGAAGGCGACTTCTTTTCACTAAGCTCCATCATCTTGTTGCATTTTCAACACTCCCTCTCAACAAGATATGGATTATCTGCAACCCCTATCCTGCCTCGGGATGTTCTGCATGCAACACATTTGCCCGGTCCACTTGCTCCAACAACACTTGGAACAAAAACACTCCCAACTGACCACTCTGTTAGGCTAGGAACATATTCTGATGCTGAAGCTCTACCTGTTGCTGACAAGTGCTCCCTCTCTGACATCTGTGTTACTGCAACATCTACATGCATCTCGCACCATTGCACACTTCTCTGTGCCACCTAGCACTGTGCAAAACACTTGTGCCTCTCGCATTGCTGCAGCCTGCTAGCTATGCGCTGTCCTGGGATTCCCTACACTGTCGCTCTCTCTGTCACTCCATCCGCATCTGTCTCTACCCAATCAGTCAGTTCCTGCTACGCCACATTGGGGCTCCCATAGCAAGGTCTCATCCAAGAGGTTGGGTACCTCAAGGATCCTGCCCCTCCTCCTTGGGACGATCATTCTATATCGCCCCACCTCCTACCTGGAGGTATCGCTGCATGTGATTCGTCAGCCCACCCAGCTCGAAGTTTCCCCCTACTGGAGATCTCTGCATGAGTAGATGTCTCTACTCGATCTCCTCTCAGCTTCCCTTGTTGTGGTTACTCCACAACCTCCTGAAGCTGCTGCACTAATCGTGGCTCCTCCACAATCGTCTGAGACTTCTTCTGGATCTGCATGTTGAAAGGTAATATACGCTCCCTCTCAACCACCAAGTCTCCATCCGTTGCCTCGCTGCTCAAGGCTTTGCATGCATCTTGAACCTCAAGAGCATACAGGTTCTTGACCCGTGAACCAATCTGCTTCACCTGTATAGTGATGATGTGTCTAAGGAAAACCTTTCCCTTACTGAAGACTACATCATAGCCTCTGTCTTCCAGCATCGCGATCGACACCAAGTTTCTCTTCAGTCCTGGTACATACTTGACATTGGTCAAGGTAAGGCGAGCTCCATGCTCCCTCTGAAAAATAATCGTGCCTACACCTGAGACAATATACTTCTCATCATTACCCATTGCTATGAGTATCTGGAGATCTTTCTCCTCCAAAGTACTGAACAAACTCTTGTCACCGGTCATGTGGAAAGAAGCTCCACTTTCAAGAAACCAACCACTTCCCACCATGGATGAAACCATGCATGAAAAGAGTGTGAAATCCAACTCAAACTGTGAAGCAAGTGCCTCACCTTCAGATCCTTCCCCGGATCCCTTCTTGGATTTCCTCCGTGGACAATTTGCAGCATAATGGCCCACCTCATGACAGCGAAAGCATCGCACTTTCGATTTGTCAAACTTCGTCCCATCATTGGAAGAACTGGATTCGGAAAGAGAACCCTTATCCTTCCCCTTCTTTTCTTTGATAGCCAAAGCGCAATTCTCTTCATCAGATGCCTTTGATGAAGATCCGTCCCTGGTATTCTGCCTTATCTCCTCTTGCACAAGATGTGACCAAAGTCTCTCCCATCCTAGCAATTTCTCCCAACCATTGACAGAGTCCTGATAGGAATGCCAACTCTTCGGAAGACCAAGGAGAGCCAAGCTCACCAAGTCCTCATCATCGACAGTCACCCCCACACTTCCCAGCTCATCCCGGCATTGGGTGAACCTCGTGAGATACTTGGGCATACTGTCTCCATTCTCACACTTAATGTTTCTGAGTTTATCCTTGAGCGCCAACTTCCTCTCATTGCTCTTGCTTTGGAATAAATCTGTCAATGCTTTCCACATCAAGTATGGAGAAGCCTTTCCATGCAGGCTAGATACAATGTGATCCTTCACGCCCTCCAACAAAATCCTTCGACACTTTGTTGTCTTCTTTTGCCAAACCTCAACGTGAGCAGCATCAGTAAGCTTTGGGACCTCAGCCTCTATGAACTCCTTCAGCCCATTGTCATCTAATACCACCTCCATCCTGTCTTTCCATGTAATATAATTCGAGCTGCCCTCAAGAGCATACTCCAATCGCAATCCGTTGAAAGACATTTCAACTTTGACACCAAGAAAACACTGCTGCAAATTCAATTCCACCAGCTCAAAACTCAACCGCCTCTGATCTAAAATTTGTGAGAACAAGTATTTCGCGTACAGAGATTGACTGTATGGGCTTTTTCCAGATATCTCACCTTCCAAAGGAAGGATGAATCCAGAGGCTACCTGGCCCGATTACAGACTCTGCCTGAAGAAATAAAATGTAAACACTTTCTGAATAATAGATCTGATGATCAACAGCTCTGATACCATGTAGAAATTTTGAATAATATGACACTTATTCACAGAGATTATCCTGATTATACACTATTGCGGAATACATGCATAATACATAACCTCCTCTACGTTGATCATCAATTTAGCAACATTAAAAACAATGAAACATCAATCGCATGCGCACATTAACACAGTATGTAACCTGGGGAAAGCATACAGCTGAAAACCCCACACTATCAGTATATTATAATGATAGAGAACATGTAACAATACATAGCACAATACTCCTCACAAGTACTCAATACTATCTCCACCTGTTACACATAAACTAGCTCAGATCTGATGCCTCAAATCTCCTCCACTGTTTGCCTACCTCCACTGCGCAATCCTGCAAGAGAATAATGATGAATGGCTGAAGCAAACTCATATTTCCTTGGCTGAACCATGCAATCCTCATTGGAAATCTCAATCATTGATTGTGCAAATCTCATGCACAGCTATAGTCACAACTGATAGTAGTCTCCACCTCTAACACCTGTCTCCACTGAACTATCCATGCACTAAGTTAATTGATGTATTCTTTAGTTGCTTTATGAGTTAATAATTAGTGAATTAATTAATAATTATTTCACGTCACTCATCACTAGTGTATTCTGCAGTTAGACTAAATACAACTAGTTCAACTAAGTCAAACTAAACACAACTCCATCAACTCCTCAATCAACTCCACCAAACTCAATCACTTGAGTTCTAACTGAAGTCCATCATGCAATAGCTCAACTAACCCATAAGAAAAGCGTATTTCCTTCTCATAGCTGCATGTGCCACATCTGTAGCTCAAACTGAAGATAATAAGATAAGATAATGTTTATAGTCCAAATATTATTAAGAGCTAATAATATTTGACTGTTCTATTTTTAGCCTGGCAGTCTAAAAATAGACTCCGCCCATATGTCTAAAAATAGAAGTCCATCTATTTTTACCAACATGACCAATCATCCACAAATAGCATCCTACAACTCATAGACCATGATCCATATGTCTAAAAATAGACTTTGCGCCAAAATAGCCTGCGGGCCCACTTAGTGAAGGCAACTTCTTTTCACTAAGCTCCATCATCTTGTTGCATTTTCAACATGATCATGCGTCGTTATCTTGTAGATATGATCCAAGTCCTCCTCACTTCCATCGTCGCGTACGGGTTCTGTGTAGCGCGCTCCTTCAGCCGGGTCTAGCGGAATGACTACGTGTAGGGACTTCTTCTCAAATATCATCTTCTGGTTCTTTAGATTGATGACTCCATTCATATCCGTGGCCCATTCTACTCCTAACAATGTGGGGTAAGGGTTACTGTCATCCACAATTTCTATTACCTCAAAGTCTGTTTGTGTGCTCGCGCCTTCTATATCCACTGTGACTCCTTGCAATCTCCCCATGGGCAAGATCTTTTGTTGGTTTGCCATCCATAATTGAATCAGAGACCACTATAATGTGGGCCTACCCATGCGTTCCCACGTCTGCTTAGGTAGTACGTTTGCATCCGAGCCTAAGTCCAGAATGATTTGATGCATCTCATAGTCGTCGATCTGCGCCATTAATCGCATCTCCTGTCTAGTGCACAAAGCATGTTTTCCCAATTTCTGGACCACGCAAGGCGCACCTAGCCCTGCGCACCTAGTAATTAGCTCTTGTAATCCCTTAACTGCCTTATTATCGCGCAGCAGCTTCATACATGTCTCTAAAAAGGTAGTTAGCATCAAGGGATCCATTCCTTGCTCAGGTTGATCCTAACTACCAGAAGTAGAGACCTCCGCGAAGCTCTTTTTAGCTTCCGTAAATGTCTTCTTCGCATGCTCCAAGTCGAACTCATGCTGCTTTGTAGGGGTTTTGCAAACCCCTGGGCCTACCTCGGTTAATTTCCCCTTATCTTCCCCTATAGTCGCGCCACTTCTGAGCATCAGATTCACGTTGGGGTCTTCCTCCGTGCTTTGGACCTCATAATTTGGACGTTCTGCGTCGTCATAGGTTGCGCTGCTCTTTTCTCACGTATCTGCGCTATCAGTTTGGGGAAATCTATCATTTCATGATCGAACTGCTATCAGTAGGGACACGATATTCTGGTCGGGTTGGTACAATCATGCGCGTAGTGCCCTGGTCCTCCGCAGTTGTAACAGATTAGCTGGTCACAGCCCCTTCCTGGCCCCATTCCTCCCCATCCTCGTTTGCGTCCCTGGAATCCACCACGCACTATCACCGCAGTTAGATCCTAACCTCGAGCCTCAGTCTGCATCCTAAAGGTAGGTGTTCGATCCATCAATAATTCATAGCTACGGCAGTCTCATTCCTTGTGGCCCACCAATCTGCAAAAATTGCAAAATAGTTGCTAGGGGGTCTGGGTAAACTTTTGTAGTAGGTGACAATTGTCTATGTTGTGCTTTCCTCCTACCTGGCAGATTGCGCACCAGAGCAAGGGGGCCACGCTTGGCCCTGCCGGTGCCTCTAGTCGCAATGGCATTGGTCACCCCATTGTCGAATAGTTTGCAAATACCGGGCAGTGATCCTTATCGTGGCCCTGGCTTCTACATTTTATGCACCACACTTCCTCCCGTGCTTCCGGCCGGGGTGCCTTCTCTTGTTTCAAACTCTACATTTCTAAACACAGGTTTTGTATTTGTGCGTGGATCTGCTGAACTCCCAACCCAAGATCCTGTATCAGAGTCTCGTGTAACCTCATCGCGATCTCTAATGCTTCCGCCTGGGTCGAGATCTTCTGTTGTGATAGCGTCGTTCGTAGATGTGGCGCTAAAGACGCCACAAACCACGCGCAGTGCTGCCCATCTGTTAGCGTCATGTTAGCTTCTCGGATCATACTTTTCAGTCTCTAATCTAGATCCCAAGGGGTTTCTCCTGGCAGCATCGCGATCTCCTTGAACCCGATGATCGACTGCGTTTTTTATTTTGGCCGACTAAATTCTTTTTTCAATGCATCCTGGATCACCGTTATTCCCACATTCGGGTGATCGCTCGAGTACTTTATATACCACGTCAATGCGCGGTCCTGCAGTGCACTCACCAGGGTAGTCTTTTTAATATTATCATCTGTAACTCCATGTGCTTCCCATACTGCCCTTACTACGGACCAAAATTGTTTTGGATCTTTGCTCCCTGCTCCTTTGAATATCGGCAACTTCATCGCGCTTGTCATGTTTAACTTCTAGTTTGCATGCGGGTGTGCTAGGGCCCACTACGAACTCGTACCACTTCTGATCCAACCACTCTTCAATCTCTTTCTTTGTAGGGTTTCAGACTTCTGACACTAGACATCCCTTAGGCAGATCCTGGTCCCGAAAACGGAACCATTTGTTGGCTTGTTGGGGCCTGACCCAGGTTTGGAAGAGTTATTAGCCAAACAAATCCCGCACTACTGGCCCTTTCGGCAACATTCTACGGAGCGCGGACTGAAGTCTCACCCGAGGTAGTAGGGGTGGGTGCTGGAACCAGGTTTCCACACCCTTGGGATGTCTTGATGTGGTCTGGAGAGGTCGCGAACCGTTCTGTGGCCTTGCACCACTCTGTACCACTGTTGGGCTTTCGCGTAGATCCATACAGATGCACTTTCTTATTAATGAATTTATTACAGATCTGTTCTTCTTACAGTCTTTAAGAAAACATTTAACAATAAACCCCATGTGCACAATCATCATTAACCAAAAAAAGAGACAGTGCATAAATTTAGAACATAAGCAACATATAGATTCGCAATAAAGCACACAATATTCAGAACTTCTTATCTTTATTTATCTTCTGTCAATACAACCAGATCTGCCCTGCGCACTCAGCTGCAGGGGTCTGCGCACACAGCTGCAAACTCTACCAGGCCTCTGCGCACACAGATGCAGAGCCTCTATCTATCTACCACACCCTTGACTCGGACTTACAAACACAGAGAGAATATTTCCTTTACAAACCCATAACAATCAAGATCTTCTCCAAAAATTGACTTCTACCCTTAGAGCCTCACTCTATTTATACATTCCCATGGTCTGCGAACCATGGGTAGGCCGACTCACTTCCTATTATTTTATATTTTTTGTTGGGCAGACAACCCTTTGACTTGACTCATTACAATTCGCACTCCGTGCATTTCGTGGAGCTTTTCACAATATCATTACCCTAACTTCTAGGCTTTAAGCCCCAAAACTGTTACACGGGGCCTCCGCTACCTAACACACCTCTTGATATGACTCTAAGGAAGGGATAATTTTTCTTTTGTTTTTAGCCTTTCTTCTTGTAGCTTGTGAAGAGTGTCCATCGTATGTTGAACTGATAGACATAGCTTGCCTTAGGATTCTTTTGAAAGTTGGGGAGATGACGAGTAGATGTTAGGAGGAAGGATGGCTTCTTTCCCATACACTAGGAAGTAAGGAGAGGTGTTCAGAGAGGCATTTGGCGTGACTTGATCAACCCATAAGGAATTTGCCAAAGCAGAGTGCCAGTTCATTTGTTACGATAATATAGTCTTTTTTATGATATAGATAAGGTTATTATTTGTGGACTCAACAAGACCATTCCCACGCGGATAGTAATTAGATGAATGTTTCAATACAATTCCATTTTCTAATGCAAAATCATACAATTTTAACGATGAAAAATATTTTGCATTATCGAAAACAAGTGAAGTCGGAATGTCGAACCTAGAAATGATATCCTACCTAGGGAAGTTGATGAATTCTTGATCATTCACCTATTTGAGCGGAATTTTTTTGGTCCATCACGTGAAGTAGTTTGTAGCAGTGAGAATGTAGTGATGATGCTTTAATGTGGAAAGATTTCTCCAATGACATCGAAGCCCCATTATTGAAAAGGTTCTTCCACTGTGATATGATGAAATGGGGTGGCCAAGTTCTTATTTCGACCGATGCACCTTGGACAGACCCGACACTTGCGGGCATAAGCATGAGAATATTTGAATAATGTAGGCTAGTAGAAATTGGCCCGCATAACCTTATGGATGGTTCATCGTGGAGATCACGCAATACTTTCTCTGGATCATGTGCTTCTAGGAATCTGAGTAATACTCCATTATGATGCTTTCTGAAAAGAACCCGATGCACAAAATGATAAGATCATGCTTTAAGTCTGACTACCCTTTTCTACCATGCACATAAATGGGAGCGCACGGTGACGTCCTCAAGGTATTTGCACACATCTACATACCAAGGGTTTGTGATGATAGTGGGAGAAGATTTCTCGACATTGTACATTTCGATCTCTTGATCCCATCCGGAAGGATCTTCTTCTTTTGCTTCCATTGCTTCTGCTGCTAGCCGACAAAAATGTGGACCTTTATTGTGTGAACTGGTTTGAACTCCAAGTCATATTCATGTAAACCGGTCATCCAGTTTGCTCTTATTTCACCCGGCTCTTGTTGAACGAACAATGATCTAACTATTGGGTGCAGAACAAAGATGGTACAATAATTTTTCAAGAGATGGGTACAATAATTGTGTATTCATGCTTGTCAATGGTGGGATAGTTGAGCTCAGGTCCCTGGAGGATAGCGCTCATGAACGATATTGGCCACTCATTTTTTTGATCATCCTTTTGTGTATGCATAGTGGCGAGAGAAGTGTTAGAAGTGAAAGTGTAGAGTAGGAAGCTTTTGCTAAAATATGGGTTGTACCAAGCGGGTGCTTCCACAATGGATTATGAAAAACACATCCTTTTCCCTTTTATTTCATATGTAAATCACATCCTTCTTCACCATCTCCTACATTGGCTTCACAATCCGAGTGTAATCATAGATGAACTTGCGAAGGAATTTTATTATCCCCGGGAAGGATTGCACAAATTTCTTGTTCACAGGGAAGGGAATCTGCATAATTGCTTTGACTCTCTCCAGGTCTACTTTAATCCCACTTTTGGAAACAATATGGCCCAAGAGGTTACCCTCGGACACTACGAAAATAATATTTTTTGGATTAAGATATATCCCATATTTGGGACATTGCTCGAAAATTTTATTCAAATGGCGTATGTGGTCATATATCTTCTTAGAAAATAGGCGACATCATTGAGATAAAACACTATGCTTTGTCTGATTAGTCCGCATAATTTGATGTCCATGGAGCGTTGAAATGTTGCACCGACGTTGATTAACCCAAATGGAATTCTTTTGAATGTGAACGTACCCCACTTCATGCGAAATGTTGTCTTTAGTCTATCAGGCTCTGAGAGTAGAACCTGGTTGTAACCAAAATATCCATCTAAAAAAGAAAACATCTCTAACCCTGATACTGTTTGTAGTATCTGTTCCATAGACGACATAGCATAATTGTATTTTTTTGAGGCACGGTTCAAGTTGTAGAAATAAACGAACAAGCAGACCCCAAACTTATTTCTCACTGGGACCAAGTTAGATACCTAGGTATAATTTCACACTTTGTTTATGATCTGATCATCCAACAATTTTCTTAACTCTTTTTGGATCAGATGCTCATGCATCAAATGTAACTTCCACAAATTTTTCTGAAAAGGCTTGGCCCCTTCTCTAATTGGAATCACATGTTGGATTACTCGCATGTCATATTTTTGAACTCATCGTATGTCCACGTGAGTACATCTCGGTACTTTTTGAATAAACGGATGAAAGCTTGCCACTCCTATGGTGTGAAACATGTACCAATATTGACAAACTTCAGATCTTTTATGTTCCCAGATTTATCTGCTCGTGCGACAACATTGAGCTATGGGTTTTTGCATTAACTGGCCCTCGTAAGCGATTCTGCAATTCATACAATTTTTCCAATGATACCACGCCTTTTGGCATGAGGTTCTCTTTTCTTGTGCAATCTACATCCCACAATGCTTTCTCATTCTTGTCTTCATCGATAACTGCATCTTTGAATACATTAACGTTTGTCATAAAGTGCAGTATCTTCTCATCATCATTGAAAATGCGTAAAATAATAATATTGTAAGGGACAAAAGGTTTATAAAGAATTTTTATAGAAAAACCATTCCTAAGCGGTGATAAACTAGCAACAACATTTGCCAATGCCTCTGCAGTTGTGTTGCATATTCTAGGAACATAAGTAATGTTAAAAGCTTGGAAGTGTGATATCAAACGCCATATCACTTGTTGATAAATTTTTAGATGAGGTGACACACAGTGTATGGTATCACGTGCCAATTTTATGACAATTTCTCAGTCACCTACTGCTTTGAGAACTATAACATTAAGGTTGATGGCTCTTTGCAAAACCAAGATGAATGATTTGTATTTTGCGGTGTTGTTTGTGCAATCAAATTCCAAGCGGTCAAAGATCATATGTTTTCTTTGTCTCGGGTCTACTAAAACACAACCAGCTCTAGATCCCTCCTGTGTTTTGGAACCATCAAAATACAATGTTCAACAATCATATGTACAAGGACTATGTGCTACACTAGTAATACTATTTCTACTACTACTAACTGAACATATATCATTTTCACTAGTTGGACTAGGAAGGAGCTCCAATTGTGTGTTTGGCAAAAATGGGGATGGCTAAGCGAGATAACACCCCAGATAAGTTTCCAAGAAGCAATTTCCAAAGATGAGATCTGTGAAATCCATTAGATAATTTTCACCTTCTAAGGGAGTTACCATGTGCTTCATGTACCGCTCTAAGTTGACCCGGATCTGATTGTTTCTACCCTTGTATGGAAGCCACAAATGTGACTAGCCCATCACAAAATACCCCTATAGCTTGTTGTACCAATATTTCCTTAATACACCATATGCTTCCAGAATGCTCACAATTACTATATTTATACACTGATGAACTCGATGATCGGATGATAAGAAAATAAGCACATTTTTTAGTTCATCGATCACATGGAAAAGTGTCCTATCTAGATGAATGATCTATGCATCTGTTTTATCCCACCTTGAATTGATTTTATTTGCGATAGATAAAGGCATTATGTTTATCGATGCATCATAATCAACTAAGTAATTATGTACATTATAATTGAAAATTTCAAAAATTAACAGAATTTGAGGGAAGAGTGTATTTATATCCAATGTTAAAGAATTCAGCACATACTTAACGGAACAAGAGGACTTACCAGATTCATATCCCTTCTGTGAAGAAGCATCATTACCTAAGGAAGGCTATCTGAGTGCGCGTAGGAGCATGTCCTACTGGCTCACGATCTTCATCAATTCAAAAATTTTAGTATTCATGTGATATTTCTTCATTTCATCAACTATGTTATAATCCAGTGCATGAGAGGTTTCCGAAGTATCTGGAGGAGTTGGGTTGTCTTCCACTTCCGGAGTGATAGACTTACTCTTACTGCTTGCAGAAGTACTTTTTTCCGTAACCACATTTCCAGACTTGCTCTGAATGTTTTGTGTTGATTTGACGAACTGACTAGTCTTCCTTAACAAATGTTCTTTCAATTTCTGCTTCATCAACTCTTATGTAGAGGCCGACCTTTGGCTTCTCAAGTTGTATCGATTGTTCTGCTTCTGGTTCGGGCCATCACTCAGAGATTTCTTTTTGGAATTTCTCTTTCCAGTTGTGAGAATGCAAATGAATGTGTTTACTGCATGCCCCATGCTTGGAGTCTCTTCGGTCACACAAATTTCTTCCTTTTCTTCCGCATGATCATTTTTCTCATTAGTAAGTATTGTATCAATAAAATTCACAGTAAGAGAGTTCATGCTATGGTTCCATTATGGTCATGTAGTTTCTGAATGATATTCTTGATGAAATGAATAGTATTGGTCCATTCCCATACTCTCAACATTCAGCACAATGTTGGATCTTTGCGCAGACTTGGCCGGTTGATTTCTATTGCTGCCGAAGTTGGAATTCCTTCTCATAAAGTTGAACTTGGGAGGCTTGCTACTCACAGTGGTCTCGCTTGACCTTTGTTTCAATTATGCCAACTTATTGGACAAATATTTGATAATGCGGGTCAAGCTCTCAAGATCAGTTGTTTCTTTCTCCTTGGCCTTTCTTACGGAGACCTAAGACCTTTTCCCCATGTCTTTGGAGTCCTTTGTCAATTCATCATCTGCGATGACTCCAATTTCACACAAGTCCTTCTCAATTGTGATTTCCTCCTCAAAATTCTCAGCAAAAGTTGGCTTCGTAGTTATTTTCACGAACTACGCAATGCTTGTTGGTAAGGAAGATGTGAAATAGTCGATAGTGATGGAGTCATAAGGTCTTTTTTCTCCATCTTGAGATTTCCCAACTCTTTCAACAACATGGCAGGGGTTTTTTCATCAAAAAAATTCTTAAGAAAACAATTTCTTAAAACCCCTCCAATTCTGGATCGAGTTCGAAGGAAGGCTATGATACCATACAACCACTCTACCATCTAAGGTACACAAAAAAATTCTACATGCAACATCATCATAACGTACCTCAAGTGTTTGCATATGTAGGTAGAAGTTTTTTAGATGGTCCTCCACTTTTATTGCTTTGTGAGGGTCATACTTCGTTAATAACTTCTCCGGGTGCCTTGGAATTTTTTGTAACACACTCGATAGTACAAGTGGGCCCTGGGTCATCCAGTCCAGATCTTGGTCTGCCATGTCTTCGTCATTGTCTTCCCCTTCTTCATCAGAATCGGATTGGTTTTATTCTTCTTCTTCTTCACCGCCTAACCCATGGAATATATCGTTCAAGTGTACCACGTTATCATTGTCACCACCATTGAAGGTTGGAGGTTGCTCTAGTTTTTCTGCATTATCTTTAGAGTCTGTTAAATCTTCAAGGGTGGCGAGAACCAAATCTTCAACTGTTGATACCACTATCCCAGTGGGGGTGGTTTGGTTCTTCTTTGGAAAATATGGAAGATTATGTACTCTAGGTATTAATCTAATAGCTCTTGCAAACTTACGGGTGATGGGGCAGATGGTCCATATCTAGTCATAAGAGATTTCATAAGCTTGTGCAGTCTCAGGCTAGGAATAATTTCCAACTTAAGGAATATGCACACGGGAGGTGTTGGGAATATTACTACCTTGACCAGAAGAAGTAAGATTTGGGTGGGTGAGGTTATCAGCACTAAAAATCTGGTTGACCTCTTTCTAGTGCCAGAAATGTTGATGGTACTGGACCTGCTAACATTCAAGAGGTCTCCTCAATATGTTGTCCTAATTAGACCTCACACTATTTAGGATAGGAACCCCATATGAAATATGGACTAGTTTCTAGTTATCTTAAAGATATGCCTTGGCTCTAACTGTCAGCAAGGGAGAGGAGTGAAAATTCGCCTTCAAAAAGCAAGGGGGGTGTGCCTGATGAGTGTTCAGTCGTATGTGTGTCAATGTTATTTCACTATGGAGGGGAGGAGAAGTGAGCCTCTAAGAGAGAGGTAGTACTACCACCCTAGTAGACACACACCTAAACAAGAATAATTCAACATCAAGTGGAATAGTCCATAGAGATGTGACGGTCATTGCAACCAATGTAACACAGAATATCTATCTAATATCCAGTGGAATAGTCCACGAGGATGCGAAAATGATAATAGAAATTACAACACATTTTCAATATGGTAAGTACCAAAATAATTTAAATATTCCGACTACTTTAGCATAGGTGAAAGCAAACATGCACTGCAAACATTCAAAAAATGGTATTACAAATATCCATAATCCATGCATAAAGAACGTGATGGCCCATAAGGCTTCTTATATTAAGTAAAAGTTTTGAGATAGATGTATACAATGAACACCACTAGATCCAATAGTGGAGCATTGGAGCCACTCCTTTCTCCTCAAAAGAACTAGCGTGTCTCTTTAATGCCTTGTGGGAGGAGCAGGGGTGAATAGTCCTTTGCTCTTACAATGAGGGTGTATATATAAAAATGACGCAAGTGATGCTTCACCTTCCTTGTGACTTTTTGACTACCCTCATGACTCTTTGACTACCTATGACTTTTCAACTTTATGTGACTCTTCATATTCCATACATGTCCTTTGGACTTTCACTTTACAATACATTTTCGAAACATGAATTACATAATCCACCATAATGGTGTGGCATGTGACAACTCATGACATGACATGACATGACACTGCTGACATGGAATGCTTGATTATGTGGCAATGTCAAGCCACTATTATTGCTCTGTACTGAGTGTATGCTTGAGAATTCTTTTCTTTCCACCTCTGCATGGCTTGGTGATAAGGAATATTCAATGATCTCAAGTCTTGAGTTGTGATCGCAAACTGGTGTCCCTTTTCTTTCTCTCGGTTGATCAACTTGCATACTCAACTACAAAGAGGTCTTTCAACATGTTTCCCTTCTTCTTCTCCTTCTTCATCATCTTTCCATGGTATGATAAGGTACCTGTATCTGCAACTCACTCATGACAATATGACATCAATCTGAAAACCCCTAGTCTAATATAGTACACATTGATCCTTTGGCTGAGTCGGAACTAGGTGACAATTTGGGAGAAGGGATCACTGACTACGAAGTTCAAGCAGTCAAGGGTGAACCTTGAGCCTTGAGATTGTGCAATGCATAGTCCAGGATGGGTTGAGGAAGTAAACTACACAATTTTTGAGGTTAGTGTGACAAGTTGAGGGGATGAGCACTGGATCAACACATTACGTAGTTCCGGGAGACCATGACGACACTTTACGATGACTGTGATGACACTTGTGCGACAATGCTTGAAACTTTGAAAATGAATGTGACGGATGTTCACATGGTTGGATTAAATCATTTACACAAAGGTAGCCCCTTGAAACCACCAAAACAAGCTTAAACACATTGTGCGACAACTAACATGTGAAAATACGATATTTTTCCTATCTTGCAAAAGGGACCAAAACACCTCAAGAAGACACATGGGATGAGTTTCAATGCTTGCTACGACAATGTACAATACCATGGAAGGCTCCGAAATTGAGTGTAGGACAAAATTTTGGAGGTTGTTGTAGCAGCGACAACACCTTCCTTCTACATACTTGTACCTAGAGTGTGTGAATATATCCACTCAAAAAACACACTTCTAATGTAACTGATATGTAGTTTTTTATTTTATTTTTTATTTTTATAATGTCAATGTTATCCATGTACTTATGTGACCACATCTATTTCACATTGGATTGTAAAGCATCTTTCAACTCAATCACTTGGCATTTTCCTTGAGTTTATTTTTTATTCAATGAAAATATTTCTAGAAAATGTAAAGAGTGCATTTGGACATTTGTGGATGGCATACATGGTATATTCATTGGTGTATACTAGTCTTCCTCACTTAGATGGATTCAAATTGGGAAATTACCAACATATAACTAGTTAGATTCCAAACAACATTGGTGCCAACTGACTGAGCTAATCCTTACGCTAGTTATATATATATATATATATATATATATATTTCTCATTAAGAAACTATTAATTTCTCCTGAACTTGAGTTGCATATTTTTTTGTGATCTTTGAATTTTAAGACAATTTAGAAGTTTCACTTCTTCCCTGGAGGTTTCTTGGACCTTAACCCAATTAATTTTTAGTGTTAGATCTGCTATGGAATTTGTATTAAAAAAGGGGTAATATTTCTTTGGAAATTCAAGATAAAAGATACCAAAATGTGCTGACATGTTTTAGCCGTTTAAGGAAATCTTATATACAAAAAGTATTCGAAATTCAGTTTATAATTTACTTTACCTTCTTCAATAATATAGAATTTCAATATTATGTAAAGTCATCAAGATATAAAAGTACCATAAATTACCCGTGCATGAAAAAAATACATATGTCTAAAAATAAAATTTATAATCTAGATAATTTTAGATGGTTATTTATTTATTTATTTTCCAAAGGAAAAAACACCAATTTTTTATATAATGAAGAAAAATCAGTACATATATAATAAGTCTATCTGTTGTCATCATCAAGAACAGTCATGATATATTGTCAAAATATTCATATGAGTAAAAAACAAATGCAAAATGAAACGACTTAATCCTCCCCAAGGATAAATGATTCCCAACAAAAACATGATAGCATTATATGTTCCAAGTAAGTCCCAATAGAAAACATGCACAAACAAAAATTATAACTAAAACATTAGTTGATGATCATATTGCCTTCTTCCAGCACCGCACCATCTTCTGTAAAGTTAAAGTGTATATAACCAGTTGGGGCATGTAGACCGAGTTTGGAGAGGCTATCTGCGTCCATATTAGCCTCTCAAAAAATATGTTGAAAGGTAATAGACTGAAACTCTTGTCTCAACAACACAATATGATCCATCTAGATTTTGAGATGTGTTGGGCCAAATTTAGATCTTCCCAACATGTCATTGATGAGTGCCTTGGAGCCACCATAGATGTGGATGTGATGAATATGTTTTACTCTAGTGAACCATAGCAGCCCCTAGAGAGCCAACACTTCAGCCCTGGTGTTAGTGCCATTACTTCCCTACCAATGTAGTTTGTAGTAGGAGTGTGGAGAAAATATGATCTAAGCTCCGCAGCCACATATACCCGCCTATGCAGCACCATCAAACATGAAAAAGGATAGTGGGATTTATAATTCGTGACCTAGACACATATTTTCTCTGAGCTTCACCAACCAACTGATCAACCCATGCTAAGATTTTGGAGCATATGTGGGCAAGGTTGACGGGGTTGTCATTGAAGATCCTTTGGTTCTGTGCTTTCCACAGTTCCCACATAACATAAAAAGGAATGATTTTTGTGTGTCCACTACGTGAGATCCACCGGCGAAGGCATTGTTCCATGGAGATGAAAACTCTATAAGGGAAATTTAAAGCCTGGAGGACCTGTTTCCAAACCTACAAAGAAACTGGACATTATAGGAGGAGGTGAAGAACAGATTCACCAGAACTAGAGCATAATGGACACCACACCAGGCCCTGGTGGCCCCTTTTGGAAAGGTTATCCCACATCAAGATCTTATTGTTTGAGGCCAACCATGTGAAGAGAATGATCTTAATAGGAATAGTTTCTTTCTAGACAGTCTTGTACCAACATATGTTAGAAAGAGAAATATTATAGCTAATAATATACCTGTAAATCTCTGCCACCACCATCAAGCCACGTTCTACTCTGTCAAACCAAACAAGGACATCTCCCCTCTCATCTTTGTATAATCTCGCCTATCGAAGCCCCGTCATATAGTCTTTCCAACAATCCGCCTGAGGCCCGACCACACCTGTTAGGACCTGCTGTCCATGCGACGGGCAGGGCGACTCCACCGTGCGAAGGACATGCGAAATATGAAACGAAGCAAACCTTGGACGAGTTTATAAGGCATTGGGCGAGCGATGAGGGGTGGTCCCATGAGTTGGGCGGGCCGACCTACATCATGGGCGAGAGTTCACATTATGAACGAGTCGGTTGGGCGTCTGGTGTGGGTCGGCTGGGTGACACAACCCGCCACCCGCCCATATATATTGGAGGGAGTTTGGAGGCAAACAATCATCATTCGATCAACATGAGTTCAAACAAGGAGTTCTGCAGTGCGTGGATGAGCCCGCACAACGGGCGGAACTCGGGTGGAAAACTCGTTCGGAAATTCATTCGAGAAGTCGTTCGAGAAAGTCGTTCGAGAAAGTCATTCAGGAAAGTCGTTCGAGCGAGCCGGGCGAGGTCGTGTGGCGACCCGGGTGAGGTCGTTCGGGCGACCCGGGTGAAGTTTTGTGTGGCGACTCGGGTGAGGTCGTTCAGGCGAACCAGGTGAAGTCGTGTGGCGACCCGAGTGAATTCATGTGGCGTCTCGGGTGAACGAGTTGGGTGGACGTGCAGACGGGCAACCGGGCGAGGGCGCGTCGTGCACGTTGAAACAAAGAATCGTGCGAACAAGCAACCGGGTGAGGGCGCGTTGTGCACGACGAAATGGTGGAAACGGTGAAGTGTTGAGGTTGTGAACGAAGGTGTGACACGGTGTGGAGGCACCCATGTGTGGCAACTTGCTTACGACGAGGCGCGCCCAAGTTGGGCAAACAACACGATCGTGCACGAGGTGAACGAAGGGTTGGTGAGTCGTGCGGCGACCATGCGGAGGAGCCGACGAGCTAGGCAACCGAGTTTGCCGAAGTTGAAAATTGGCTGTGTAAATTTGGGGTTTCCCAAGATTTAACTTGTACTTGTAAAAGAAGATTATATATATTCAGGCAGACTCATATTGCAGGGAGTTTCCCCTCCCTTTATACTGTTGTGCATTTCTCTTGTATAATGTTGTTTATGTGAATGATATGGGCTTTCACTTGTATAAAGGATAAAAATAATACTTGGTAACAAGAAATAAAAATAAGTATGGAATGTTAGGTGTAGTCTACAATCGTAAGTGTTGGTGAAAAGAAAACGATTGGTAGTGCAGCACCTCGCTATAAGCAGTTGAAAGACTACCGCAGGTGTAGGGGCGTGACAGGTGGTATCAGAGCTAGTGTCAGGGAGTTGGAGCTTGTGTTGAAGCGTTGAAGCCGATACACACCTGCACTTCATGACAAGTGGTATCAGAGCTGGTGAACTGAATCAAGGAGCTGATTCTACAAAGACTGAAGACTTGGCAGGGAGTTAAATTTTTGCAAGTGATAGGTGGAATATCAGGGTGACTCAGGTGAATGGTGAGACAAGTTTAGCAGAGGAGAAGCTTCGTGCTTGGGCCAAGCTGAACGACAATGCATGGCAGGTTTGGAAGAATATGAAGGGAAGCTCTTGCTTACCTTATACAAGTTGAAGCAGATGAAATAAGAGAATCCCTGGATTCGAAAGGAACTTGAAGTCTTGGAAAAGAATTTTGAAGACGAACTTCTTCAACTTGGTTGGACAATGGAGCAGGATGAAGCTGCAGATTGTGCTGACAAGGAAGAGGAAGCCGTGATGATTGAGGATGTTGCAGATGTGACAACGATGGAGGATGAACTTAAGATTGATCAAGTTGGACCAGGATCGTGCAGTTTGCAGACATGGATGGATGAGGATGCTCACATGGAGGAGCCTCATGATGATGATGATGTAAGTATTGTTGATACTTGTGTTTCACTTGAGCATTTGGTAGATGAACCGTATGCAGGGAAGAGCAAAGTTAGTTTGCCGATGCAAGGGAACATCTTACCATGGATGACTATGATGAGACCTTGTATGGAGAAGCAAGGATTGTTGACTATTGCAGGACTTGTTGGGGTTGTTTGTGACCATATGGTAGAAGGTACAAAGGCCCGTGACAAGGGAGGAACATGATGATCATTGCAGGGGATTGGGTCATGCATTAGCCACATGGAGAATTGGCTAAGTGCCCGGCATGACTCATGGACAAATTGAGGAGGGCACACACTTGAGTTTCTTGGGTGGACTTCTCATGGCCGAGACCAAGAAGCAAGTCTTGGTGGAACCTTTAGTGGGGGAGCTATGATGGAAGGGACTCATGATGATGATGATATGGTTGGTGACCGAGTTCACTAGACCGAAAATTGCAAACTTGGATGAGGATGACCGATTGTTGTGATGCGTCTACTTGGTTGGACTACATGGGCAACTTAGTCATGGACATCAGGTTGGAGACATGGAGCACAGTAGTCTTATGCAGGGACATGATGCAGGAGCACTTGTAGAGGTGTCACTTATGGGAATCAAATGGGGAGTGTGAAGGCAAGGATGTTGTGCAGGTGGATTTGCTGGTGTGACATGGAGACTTATTACTTATGAGCCGATGGAGATGTTGTGCACTTATGTACAACAAGGCCATGGACTTGGATGGAGTTGTGAGCAGAATATGGAGCATTTCTTCTACATGGAGAGCTGAGGCATCTTGCAGAGACCTTTGGGCCGAGACTTGTATGCTTGCTAGATGTTGGTTGGAGATGACTCATGGAGCTCATGATGACATGAGGTTGTGACTTTTAGGGACTTCATATATGGTGGACTTGGAGGATCTGATGCATTGAGGAGCTGAGGTCAGAGACTTTGATGCAGGATGGGGTGCATACTTTCAAGTACATGTATGGAATGGCTTGAAAGAGTGACTTGATGCGGACGATCAATATGAGACACTTTGGAGTGATGAAGTTATGACGATGACGATGCCTTGGTGACAACACTTGGGCATGGGTTGAGTCGAGACTTAACCACATTTGACACATGGGAGTTGATTGATCTATGATCATGGGCAGCACATGGATAGATGAGACAAGTGTATACTTGTTTCCATGACAGACTTGAGGGATGGCACATTGCAGATACGGTGAAGGTTGCTTCATGGACCTGGATGTGGCACATCGAGAGTCGGACTGATGAGATGATCTATTCACTTTGAGGAGATGGATGTTTTGCTGATGGATGATGATGTTGGGGTAGATGTGGCTGATTTCATACAACACATTAGTACCAGACATCATGGACAGCATGTTGCAGATGAGATGAGGACTACTTCATGGACCTGGGCATGGCTTACACTTATATGGAGATGGATTCTTGATCGAGTTGATGATGTGACGGGATGTTCAGAGAAACAACTGATGGTGGCATGAGGATGTACATTCTCATGGTTTGGGCGTGACGGTTGGATTACTACCCAACTAGTTCAGACATGGGGGTCGATAGTGTGCAAAGATGTGTTAGCATTGTTGGAGTATCATGGTAGCAGTTCACATGAGGATGACACATGATGAGGTCAACACGATATGTTGTAGTGGGCATGTGGCTTGAGATGGAGGGAGCAGCCTTCCACGGTGGGAGCAGCATGTGGAGATTGTGACAGGGTTGTTGATGATCATGGATTGAGATGCTTTCCGATGTATGACATACCGATGGGGTGTATACCTTGGTATGGTGATCTTGGTGACAGATGGTTGCTGGGATGAGATATTGTTGAGGACGACAATGACTTCCACTGGGGGAGGATGTTAGGACCTGCGGTCCGTGCGACGGGCAGGGTGACTCCACCGTGCAAAGGACGTGCGAAATATGAAACAAAACGAACCTTGGACGAGTTTATAAGGCGTTGGGTGAGCGATGAGGGGCGGTCCCACGAGTTGGGCGAGCAGACCTACCTCATGGACGAGAGTTCGCATTATGAACGAATCGGTTGGGCGTTTGGTGTGGGTCGGTCGGGTGACACAACCCACCACCCGCCCGTATATATTGGAGGGCATTTGCAGGCAAACGACCATCATTCGATCAACACGAGTTTGAACAAGGAGTTTTGCACTGCGTGGATGAGCCCGCACGACAGGTGGAACTCGGGTGGAAAACTCATTCGGAAAGTCGTTCGAGAAGTCATTCGAGAATTCGTTCGAGAAAGTCATTCAGGAAAGTCATTCAGGCGACCCGGGCGAGGTCGTGTTGCGACCCGAGTGAGGTCGTTCGGGCGACCCGGGTGAAGTCATGTGGCGACCCGGGTGAGATCGTTCGGGCGACCCGGGTGAGGTTGTTCGGGCGAACCGGGTGAAGACGTGTGGCGACCCGGGTGAAGTCATGTGGCGACTCGGGTGAACGAGTTGGGTGGACGTGCGAACGTGCGGACGGGCGATCGGGTGAGGGCGCATCATGCACGCCAAAACGAAGAATCGTGCGAACGGGCGACCAGGTGAGGGCGCGTCGTGCACGACGAAACGGTGGAAACGGTGAAGTGTTGAGGTTGTGAACAAAGGTGTGACTCGTGCGGAGGCGCCCGTGTGTGGCGACTTGGTTATGACGAGGCACGCCCAAGTTGGGCAAACAACACGATCGTGCGACGAGGTGAATGAAGGGTTGGTGAGTCATGCGAAGGCACCGACGAGCTGGGAAACTGAGTTGCCGAAGTTGAAAATTGGCTAAGTGTAAATTTTGGGGCTGGGAAACTGAGTTTGCCGAAGTTGAAAATTGGCTAAGTGTAAATTTTGGGTTTCCCAAGATTTAACTTGTACTTGTAAAAGAAGATTATATATATTCGAGCAGACTCATATTGCAGGGAGTTTCCCCTCCCTTTATACTTTTGTGTATTTCTCTTGTATAATGCTATTTATGTGAATGATATGGCCTTTCACATGTATAAAGGATAAAAATAATACTTGGTAACAAGAAATAAAACTAAGTATGGAATGTTAGGCGTAGTCTACAATCGTAAGTATTGGTGAAAAGAAAACGATTGGTAGTGTCGCACCTCGCTATAAGCGATAAAAATAATACTTGGTAACAAGAAATAAAACTATGGAATGTTAGGCGTAGTCTACAATCGTAAGTATTGGTGAAAAGAAAACGATTGGTAGTGCTGCACCTCGCTATAAGCGGTTGAAAGACTACCGCAGGTGTAGGGGAATGACAAAACCCATGTCATTCACATCCTTCCAGACAGGATATAGACCATTCTAGTTCTTGATGATCCGAGAAAGAAAAATAAAACCCCTGAAGTGAAGAACAATAATAAAATCATCAAGAAGAGTAATGGATGGACTAGTCCCAGCTATGTTATCGATGCCAATAATAATCTTAGAACCAGACCCGAAGGACCATCTCATAAGATTGAGAAACGATCCTTTTTTTTCAAAACTTTGACATGTGGAGCCCTTTGAAATGCCTATATCACCTTGTCTAAACCATTCAATGAATTCCTTCTCCCTCAGATGCTTATGCTTGATTATATATTTCCAAATCCCACAGCTAAAAATTTCCCTCCAAAGTTATTTAATCAAAAGTTCCCATCCAAAAATATTTGAATCGAGTAAACCCCAACCTCCAAGTTCCTTAGGTTTGGCTATCTTTTCCCATCCGACCAAATGGTTTTTAAAATTCACTCTATTACAAAACCAGAGGAATCGCGTAATAATGGATCATATTTTCTTTAAAACAGTAATTGGGATGGAAAATAAATGGTACCAGTATACAAATATCTATCGTAAACCGATTCGATCAAAGTATATCTTCCATCCAAAGAGATCCACCTATGCGTCCATTTGTCTAGTCTATGCCGAAACTTATTTAGAAGCCAATTCCAGTCTCTAACCTTGTAGTTGTTTGGTTTCAAATGAAAACTTCAGTAAGTCATGACATTCTCTACCTTCCTCGTCCCGACACCAAATAGGTGAGAAAAATGAACAATCTCTTGAATTTCCTCATTAGAATATAAAAGAAAGGACTTATTACCATTAGTAGTCAGGCTCGAATCCTCTCCAAACCTCTTAATAATAGCATGAAGAACTTGTCATTGTGTTCTTGAAGCCTATCTGAAAATGAGGGCATTGTCAACAAAGAACAAATGACAAACATCCACTCGGTCAACCATTTTGATACCCTTGAAAGAGCCAGAGCCTCGTGCCATCTTAATATTTAGACTAAGGCCATCCATGACCAAAATTAAAAGTAAAGGGGAGAGAGATAACCCTTGACTTAGACCTCTTCCATCCTAGAAAACTTTGTAGGAAACACATTAATTAAAACAAAAAAATTGGCCGAGGAGGCGCAGGCCATAACCCAATCTGTAATGTGAGCATCTAAACCCACCTTAATGAGAATAAGGACGAGAAAAGGCCAGTCAATAGAATCATAAGCCTTTTGTAAATCTAAATTTAAAATGACTACATCCATCTTCTTTGTAAGTATGGATTGTAAACATTCCTATGTAGTGGTGATGGCATCATGTATCATCTTGTCTAACAGAAATCCAAATTGTTCACGGGAAATGTGCCCCGAGAGATTATCTTTAATGCGACCCACAATAACTTTAGATATGAGCTTATACGTGATATTACATAGGGATATGGGACAAAAATCCTGGAAAGAGGAAGGCTGCGAGGACTTCAAAATGAGAGCGAGAAAATCGAATTCATAGATCCAAAGATTTGGCTTGTTACACGTGATTCCTCCACCATGTGAAGGATATTCTGGGTCATCATATCATAAATATGGAGGAATAATTCGACAGTCTAGCCATCAGGCCTAGGACACTTATCTTAGGATTTTAGGATGCTAAGAATCTCATTCCCTGATATTGGTCGAAAAATGTTCTCATTATCAGCTGTAATGAAGATGCAAGGGAACTCATCAATCCCCCATAAAAGGTCTTCAATCTTAACGCCTTCCCGAGCAGAAAGAGATTTATCAAAGGTCAAGAATTTCATATATATGCATAATGATGAAGATAACACAATTTTATAGATAGTAATTTCATTAGAGAATCACGGTCATGCCAAACCCCTTAAAATGCCAAGGTTTGAATGATGGTAGCAGAAGACTCGCTATTTGGATGCTGAAAATAATTATTTAGAAGTTGATTTTGAATATTGGATTTTTTATGTTTAAGTGTTTACTCAATAAGCGATGATAAAAAAAATGGTGAAACATATTGAAAATTTGAGCATCTTCTTGATGACAATGGAAATACCAAAAAGTGGGGCTTGTCAAAATGTGAAGAGTACACTGACCTACCCAAGTGACATCTTCATATTAATGTTTTTTGTTATGTATTCCTATAGTAGTTTTATTTGTCGATAAATTTTATATAGGGATGTTTATTTCCAACAATCATTATATTTTTCTCAGACTTCAGTGCTAGTAGTTATTCAATATATCTAATTTCCCATGTGGCATATTAATATCGCATACGACTAACTCAATTAATATATGGACATCTTGCAATTGTATTGATATTTTGAGGAAACATAATGATGAAAACAATTTATGGGGGTCTATCGTTTTCAATCGTTTTACTAGTCTCGATCCTGGGAGTTGTGGATTATGGCCCATGAACTTGTTCACAATCTTTCAAATCCTCCATCATGCACAATTGTATGTATATCACATTGGTAGATGTTACTCGTACACTACTTCCTATGTAGCTAGATGAGGAACAAGAGTTCGTGGCTCCACAGGGAAAAAATTACAAAAAAAAATTAGAGACAAATCAAAGTCTAGAGGGAGGTATGTATACTGGTAGAAGCTCTCAACAACTTATTAGTTTCAGGTCGAATAAGCATCTCAAATATAGAGTGGTGGATTGTTGGCCATAAGTTTAAGTAGTAAGTCTCTTTCTCTGAAGATCTTTAGATGTCTGACAATATCAGAATAATAAAAAATTACAGAGATACCAATATTATAAATCATACAACTGATTGGGTTAGTGGTTGTAGATTTCTATTTTATTTTTTTTTATCATAATTTATTATAGAGAGCTTGGAAGATGGAAATCCTGCTAGATATCCATCCCCTGTTTTGGAAAAGTGGGTGGTTGGTCTAAAATGCACTAACATCAAAGATCCTAGTAGAGGCCTATCAAGAATTCATTAGAGGCATAAAAATTTGGAAGTCTTTTGTTCAATAATTTATAATAGAAGTTATAGCCCAATGCAACCTACCAAAACTCTGCAGCCGCTGATAAGGGAGGAGGAAGTTATTAATAACATGGGATTGGTTGGAGTTAGGGGAGGATATAACAAGTACAACATGAGCTTTAAGTGCAGATGGGGTGAAAAATGGTTGAAATTTAGCTTGTGTTAATGTACAATATGTTGTGGATGGACTCAATATGTATGTTAGTGTGTGGGGGCTTTGAATTGTAAGTTTTTTACCCGACTAAATAAAGTGGACAACCCTTTCTTCTGATTGATTTGTTAAACCGAAAGAACCATCATGGAGATTGCAGAGTAGTCATGCTAGTTCTTTTTCTTCTGAGACTAGGTTAAAGAAATATGGTTCTCCCATCGATCCTTGGGGTTGGTTGTTTCTCAAGGCTTGGAGAGGAAACGGATGAATATTTTCATTAAGTGGCAATTAATGATTCTGGTGAATCAGGACCTGGTTTTAATGTTAAGACCCATAGTTATTAATGAATCCAAGAGAATGATATAATTATCATGATTTGGAGAAATCCTCGGGAGATATTATGACTACCCAATCTTTCCTTGCAATTAAGTTGTCAAGTGCCATCAAAAAGGATTTGAATTAAGTATCTGCAACATTTTGAATTCGCTAGGAGTTTGCAACTTATATTACACTAGAGGAATTTTTAAATTTTAGTTGAGGCCATACAAGGTGGTGGGCCCATAGTAAGTCTGTTGGCAGGAAGCATCCAATAATTTTATCCCGCGAATGATGTTCCATGATATCTCTCGAGCATGACAACCAATTGTAAAATATTTTGGGAAAATGTTGGTTGTACATTTTCCAATGATATTACATTGTTGTTATTCCATATGACTGAGTACTATTGGTTGCTATGGGTGTCGATCACATAATCAACAAATATCACTAGCCCTAGACTTCGTGTAATGTTCTGGCATATCCACCAATTGAACCTAGAACATTTCTCCCATTAACCTTAATTAATTGGAAATATTTTAAATCTTGCTAGAGGTTGGTGAATCAATTTTATTTACATTACACATGGTGGGTCAAACAACTCTAATTGACCACATCACTTATGTGGATAAGCTTATTGAAGTCACCGTGGAAGTAGAAAATGAGGTGGAAACTAGACATGGGCACAACAATTCAAAGGAAGTTACAGGTCAAGACAGGTGGGCTCATCAAAAGGGCCTAGTTTTGTATTTATAGGAGGGATCCCACCTATGATTAACACTCAGAATCAAAACTCCAAAGGAAAAAGTAAAAAGTTGATCAAAGTAATAGATGAAGTCTAAAAGTTAATTCTAGGAATCGATCTTTACAATGAAAATGTGATCATATTGAGACAACAAATGTTGGTGGGTAATTGGGAATTCATGAGGATGAATGGTACTCAAATTAAAGATTGGGTTCACAAGAGTTGGTCCTCCCTACTTGGATACAAGCCTAAAGTTAGTGTGATGGTGAACGGTTGGTTTGGATTTCACTTTCTAAAGGAGATAGATGCCTCAAGGATTGCATCTATGCCCTGGGTGAAAGCACGAGGGTTCCTTGTGCTACAAAATTGGAAAACCAACTTTGATCCTTTTTCTGAGGCAACTGAAAGGAAAATTATAAGGGCCAAATTTTATGGTCTTCCCATAGAATTATGGACGAAGGAAGAAATCAAGGACAGGATTGTATTATGTTGATGAAGGGTGTATGGGCTTGTTGGACAAAACGACGAACTGTATTTTGGTTGAAGTTGACCTCTCGGGAGGTCTTCCAGCTTCCATATACATATATTAAGGTAAATTTTGCATCAGACAACAAATTAATTACTGGTAGGTCACTTAACGATGCCTTGGTTATCATAATATTGGGAATTTTCTTGTGGAATGTCCCAATCACCTCAGTGGTTGGAGGTATCGAGTGGAAAGACATACTACAATTGAAAATTGATTGCCAATGACTCAATATCCAGTTGGGGCAGATCCAATTTTTTCTATCCTCCTAGAGACAGGATCGGATTTGGATCTCCTAGAAAAATGGGCTTGGATTGACCCCACAGTTGACACTAAGATGCTTTCAACAAACCATATAAGAGATGATGGTTCTAGGGACTCTGACGTCGCTATTCCTCATTCTAATATCACTCCTTCAAAACACAAGATCAAAGACAACGACTCTATAAGTTGGATGGCCAAAAAAACTATTTACTATCACCTATCTTCCATCGACATTCTCATTTGATCGACTACTCCCCCACAACGATGGACATTGATTTGGAGGCTGTAGTAGACAACTCGTCATTGGGGCTTGAACCAATGACGATCAAGAGAATTTTTTTTCACATTGGGGCTAGCTCTATAGGTAGAGAAGTAGGTAGATCTGATCCACAATATAGGAAAAGAAAAGAAAAAAAATACAAAAAAAATTCCTTATGTGGTGGTATTGAAGATTACTTGAATTCATGATTCTCTGAGACAATGTAGGAGGCATTATTCCCCTCCTTTGATCTTAGCCTAACCCATGTATCAGTTGAAATATTGGAAGACTCTCAATCTTGGGATTTTAGAGCAACGTTTCCCGACTCTATGTTAGACTCCAAATGAAAATTATGTCATTGAACATTCGATGGTTGGGAGCCCCTCAAACCAAAATATCCCTCCTTAGGGTTTGCTGCTATGTGGAACCCTAATTTGTTTACCTTTAAATCTTACAGGACATGCACTGGTATTTTCTTGTCTAGCTTCTGCATGGGATTTGTACATAGAATTCATATTCTTAACATCTATGCTCCCTAAAACAATCGAAAATCCTTTTGGGAGAAGGTAGATTCTAGTAGGATCCTAGACATACACTCGTTGATCATGGTTGGTGATATAAATTTCATTTTGGATGCAAAGGAATGTTGGGGTCATAAGGCCAAGATGGACCCATTAGTTGATTTCTTTAAAGAAATCTTATGTTGAAAACTTTTATGGGACATTTACCCTTCCCCTTTATGCCTGGCTTGAAGAAATGGGAGGATTGGGGTTGAGGGAATACCAAAAGGATCGATCAGTTCTTTGTTAATTCATTCTTCAGCCATAGATTGAAAAATATGTTGACCTCTTCTTTATTTTCTAATGCTTCAGATCACGATACTATCCTTCTGGAATGGGAGGGGGAGATATGCCTTAATTTTGTGCCCTTCAAATTCAATCATATGTGGTTGAATGATCCTGCTTTCTGTGAACTAGTTAAACACTCCTGGAATTCTCTTGTTTCAGTAGATATCATTCAACCATCCCTATTGATCAATTTTAAATTGAACAGGCTTAAAAAGGAGGTGCGTGCATGGATTAAGAATCGCAAATTTGAACTCTCTAAGGAGTTGGCATCCGACCAAGATATTGCTTCATTCTTGGATCCATCCATCCCTGAATACTTCTTTGATCATGCCAAAAAATCTATTCTAGACATGGTGGAGAATAAAAACAAGATTGCAAGATTGCAAGAAAAGGAGTGATGGCTCAAAAGTCGGATTGCTTGGATTAACGAAGGTGACAAAAATACTAATTTTTTCCACCGAGCTGCAACAAAAAGAAAATGGACCAACACTATTTGGGAAATTAGAGGTGATGACGGATGAACTCTTACATCTATGGAATATATCAGACATGAGGCTTTCATTTTCTTCTGCAAATAATACATGGATACAGAGCAGAGCAACATTAAAGAGAAAATGGAATTTGTGAATCTATTTCCAAGAATGGTCAATGAGGAAGATTTAGTGGCAAAGGATTCCTCTGTTACACAAGATGAGCTCTTACAAACTTTGAAATATATGGTGAAGGATAAGATTTCGGGTCCTAATGATTGGCCCATTGAACTCTTTCTCTTCTTCTTTGATCTTATGGGGCCAAAACTGATCCAAATGGTGGAAGAATCCAGAATCTTCAATCATATATCAGGTGCTACCAACACAACTTTCCTTGCTCTCATTCCTAAAAATATGAATTATATTTCTTTTTTCGATTATAGACCCATCTCCTTATGTAATTTTGTTTACAAAATAATTTCTAAACTTTTAGCTAACAAAATTAGAAAGATTTTGTCCCCGCATATTACTCTGGAGCAATTTGGTTTCTTGGCTGACAAGAGAATTCAAGATGTGGTGGCAATTTCAAAAGAGTGCATCCACTCCATTAAATCCAGGAAATTGAAGGCATGCTTGATGAAAGTTGACCTTATCAGAGCCTATGATAGGGTTAACTAGGAATTTCTCTGGATGATCCTTTACAAAATTGGCACAGCCACATCAAATGGATTATGGCTTGTGTATCATCGGCAATGATGGTTGTGCTAATCAATGGGGAGCCCACTAATTTCTTCAGAATTAATAGAGGGCTCAAACAAAGATGTACTTTGTCTCCTCTTCTCTTTATCCTGGTGATCAATGCTCTTATTAGAAGAATAAAAGCTAAAAAGGAGGTTGGGACAATTATGGGTTGCAGGATCACAAGGAATAATTCCCCAATGCCCCTCATGTTTGTGAACGATGTCCTATGTATAGGGGAAGAAAAAACAACAGAATGGGAGACTTATTTCCAAGTCTTCTCGCAGTTTGGCAAAGCTTTTGGCCTCCTAATTAACAAAGACAATTTAGAGATTACTGTTGATGTTGGGGCTTCAGAGGACATCATTCAGATTGCTGCCAAGTTTGGGATTAAAATTTGCCTGTTGTTTGATGGCTTTAAATATCTGGGCTTCAACTTAAATCCTTCCAAATATGAGATCTTGGATTGGTCAATGGCTTATTAAAAATAAATAAAAAATATTGACTGCCTAGGATCACAAATGGCTCACTCTTGGAGGTAGGGTCACGTTGGTGAAGGTTGTTCTTCAAGGAATTTCGATATATTGGATGCATTTATTCCACATCACACAAGATATCATTAATTGAGTAGATATCATTATGAGATATATTTGTTCGAGGGTTGGCAGCAACAAAAAATTTCATCTCATCAGACTTGAGTCTATCTCCAGGCCTGTTTAGATGGGTGGGTGGGAAATTTGAGACTCCAGACAATTCAACTTAGCTTTTTTGGCCTCAATTGGTGGGTCTTCAATGTTAAGGGGCTATGGTAATAAATTGTTTTTACTAAATATATCTAGACATCCAATCTGGAAGACTGGATTGATATAGGGGTGCCTTCTCATTCAAGGTCATCTTACATTTGGCGTAGCTTAATGGTTGCACGTCCTTGGTTTTGTTCCAATCTGCACTAGCAAACGGGTGACAGAACTAAGGTGCTCATTAGGGTGGATGCAATGAAGGGTTTCGCAAGAAACCATATTCTCCATGTTCCCTTAATTCAGATTCTCAACAAGCTCATCTATAACTCATTGGCCAATCTTGGTGGTAGATGATTTTCTCTGCTTTCTTCAATTTGTTAGCCCCATGCATGGGGGGTTGGCTTGTCGAAGTATTTCCTTACTGAATGGGAACTTTATCGTTTTCAATTGGGCGAAGTTGGTATCTCCCTGTCCCAAAATAGGACAAGTTTGTCTAGGACGGACATGTGGCTAAGGGATGCATTCTGCCAAGGAAACTTACTCTTATATCTCCATGAAAATTCTTCCTCATCATGCCACTAATTGGACTACACAAATGTGGAAATGGGAGGTTCCTCTCAAGCTTAAATGCTTCACTTGGTTGACCATACATAATCATATACTAACTTGGGAGAACTTGATAAAGCATGGCTTTCAAGGGTCGGGATGGCCTCTGGAGATTGTTTTCATCTCTTTCTACTCTGCCCCTTCACGGTGACCATTTGGGAGGAAGTCTTTAGGTCCCTAAAGATTATCGTTCCAATGAATCACTCCTCTATCCATTCATGCCTAAACTCCTGATCAGCTAGTCAAATTTCTTATAGAGCTTTGCCTCTTTACATCATTTGAGGGATTTGGGGTATTCACAATGATTTCATTTTTTAAGGAAGGCACCCTGACATTCAATCCTCCTATCTCTGGATCATTTCATATTTCTTGGAGATTGGTCCCTAGTCTTCCAGGACTCATTCCCGATCAGTTTCATATTTGGACTTGGAGAAAAAGTTCCCTGTCATATTTTTTGATGGGGCCTCTTCCAATGGTCGTTGTAGACGTGGGGCTCATATCTGGATCAACCCTTCAAAAACGTATAGTTTTTGCTGGTATGGAGGGGCTGGCTCCAATTGCAGGGCAAAATTGGTTTTCCTTTTGGGGTTATTACAGTGTGCCCTTTGGTTTGCAATCAACAAGATGATTGTTGTTGGAGATGCATTGACAATCATCCAATGGATTAAGGGGGCCAATGCTATCGAGGTTCCCTCCTTTGTTAACTGGATGGAGAACACTAGGTCACCTTCCCCTCTTTTGCTGACATCTCCTTCTAGCATGTTTTTAGAGAGAAAAATCAGATTGCAGATGCCCTGTCCAAGAGTGGCTTCTCCATCCTTCCTGGGCTAATATTTTATGGACATCTGGTCCACAATTTTGTTTGTGGCAAAGGTTTTTTCCAGGTGTAAGCATGTTGATCTACCTCAAGCTCCACATTTTTGGCGACATTGTGAAGAAGGTTTTGTTTTGTTTTTGTTCTCTTCATATCTGGTTGGTAACCTGGTATTTTGTTGTTTTCTGTCCTCTTTGGTCTTCCTTTTTGTATTCTCAGTTAGACTGTCTCTAGGGAAAGTGATGACCCTTTCATTTATTGTTGCTTCTTATGGTTTTGTTGTTGAGCTAATTGAATCATGTTATGTTAGTTTTGTTGAATTGTCATCAAGAAATGAACTATGTAAATGTAAACGCCTTTATTTTTAATGAAGACGCTATGTTTTTTTCTTCTAAAAAAAATTCCCTCTCACATCGATCTACTCGCAGCTTTAACTTCTAGATCTCTTAACTCGTGGCTTTAGTCATACTTTCACCTGTAAAGTGACTATGGCCCCTAAAACACATATACAGTTTTCCTACTCTTGGAAAACACACTAACTAGGTCATGCAAACACAATTTATATATAATAAATAAACACATGTAGAGTTAAAATATGCACACGCATTTGTATCATGAAGTTATCTAATTTCATTACATTAATCACTAAACTATTACATGACGCTTCAACTCACAATAACTTCGCTTTAATGTCCACACTTTTTACACACAAGTTCATAGTTTATATTAGAAAATTACAATATCATGGATCATTTCAAGATCCACAATCTTTTCCATAAAACTTTCAACATGATGCTCTCCATAAAGCACTCAAAATTTTGATTTTGTCAAGCTTTTAATCCTTTGTATAATAGATATTACCCCGCGTTTTTTACAGTTGCACTTTTCAAAAATGTGTTCATTGCTTTCTCGGACGATGAGTTGATACTCCTACATCATATTAAATTAATTCACAAAAAAAAAGATAATAAATACAACTCAACCAATGGTTATCAAAGTTGTTAAACATTTGAATAAATTACTTAGCTGAAACACAATATTTAACACCAAGAAGATTATTATACATGTCGCAAGCATGGTATTAAAAATGGTATTACATTCAGTTTTTCCTCTGATTGGTATTAATTTGTCTTTGACCAAAAAATTATGCTACTTATCCATAGTTTAACATTGGGAATTCAATTTTTGTTATTTTTTATTATTATTTAAATTTATTTATTTGTAAGGTGATTGGTTGAAGTCTTATTATGGGTGTTGTTTAGTAACTTCCATTTTTATATTAGTTACTATTTTTTTTGTTTTTAGTTTTATTTTTATTTTTCTATTATTTCCATTTTCATGAATTATAGTTTTTTCTCTAATAACACTTACATTTCAATGAATATAATCAAATTACATTCTAAGCATTTCTTTCTCTCTTTTTTGGTCAAGTAAGAGTGGAGCCTTCAATTAACCGAAAAAAAAATAAATAAATAAATAAAAAATAATAAAAAAATAAAATAAAAAATAAAAAAAAATATATATATATATATATTACATATGGTACACGTCTTTACAAGTGTAAAGACCAACAAAAGACAGGCCCGTTGATGATAAACAAACAACAGGGTCAACAAAACCCAAAACCTTACACACAAAAACAAAATTAGACCCCTGGTCCAAAGAGACCATTGTCTTCCTCCTGCTCATTATTCATGGTGTGGAAGTACGCCATGTCTTTGGCTGCTTGTCGTTGACAATCATCATGCAATTTACTAGAGGGAATAGAATCCCAGTTGTACCGAATATAGCTTTCCTTACATAGCACTCCTTCATTCGCCAGACGATCAGCTAACATATTGGCTTTTCTTCGCACATGAACGAAGTTGACGGTTCTCAGGGTTTGCAAGTGGGAATGAATACACTGAAAGACCTGCGAGAGCCTCCAATGTTTCGACACTTTTCCAGGTGTCGTTCCATTACACATTTTCTTGGCTGCATTAATGACCAATTCAGAGTCAGCTTCAATGATGGCGTTGTGTAAATTTGACTCCATCAGGATTTCCAGGCACTGCTCTAAGGCCATGAGCTCCGCCATGTTATTAGTGGCAGTCCCCAAATGACTGTGAAAGATATCCTTTATGCGCCCCTGCTCATCTCTTATGACACTGCCAAATCCAACCATCCCTGGGTTGCCCTTAGAGGCCCTGTCTATATTGATTTTCAAAAAACCATGAGGAGGAGGCTGCCAAATATCTTTATCAACAGTTGTTTTTCTCACACCCTTGACAGTGCCTTGGGGAACCAGAGAATGGAGACCCAACTGCAGCAGTATGCTAGCATCCTGGGGCGAAGGAGGGTCCTCAGGAATTTTCCACATAAGGGCTCCTACTGTATCTTTGAGCTGTTGTAAAATTTGGACAATGATGTTCTAGATCGAACCTATTTTGTTCTTGAAAATCCTGCCATTGTGTTCTTTCCAGACATCCCAGATAATAAAGCCTGGAACCATAGTCCAAGCCTTGTTAATGATTTCATTACTTGAGAAGTCTTTCCTCCAATTCTTCAAAGTGTTGGTGATGCTGACTCTATCGCTGTTAGTTTACCTGAAGAATGAGGCTACCCAATCCCACAACGTAAAGGTGAAGGGGCAGAGGTTTAGTAAATTTTCCATCGTCACCTCCTGTAAGCCACATAGATGGCATTTGGATGGGCCAACAAAGCCCCTTTTCAAAAGATTCTCCCATGTGATAATTTTCTTTTAGTGAACCAACCACATAAACAACTTGATTTTCATCCATTGTGAGTTCTTCCAAAGGTCATTCCAAACCTGATCAGGGTTTGGATCATCGAAACCTAGGGCCATACGTTTAGCTTCTTTGAGATGGAAGGTGCCTTCGGTGTTTTGACCCCATCTCAGTTGGTCAAACGAGGATGACACCAAAATCTTCCTCTGCTATAAATCAAGAGCAAGAGAATCTGCCTGAGCCTTCAAAGGACTCTCTTCCCTATAACCAAGATCCTTCCATATTCTCCATTTACCATTGTTCCTTACCTAATCCCAAAAGTCACTTACCATAAGTAAACCCTTGTTTTCAGTGTCATTTTTTAGAGCGATTAGTTCTTCCCTAAACAAATTTGGTTCCTACTGCCAGTTATCCTCCCAAAACTGTGCAAGGTTCCCAGCTCGGATCTCCCAGAAACTATGCTTCTAGACAATGGCTCTATTCTCCCAAGAAAGGTTCCAAATGTGGGAGCCCTTGATGAGCCCTGAAATTCTAATATGATCCCTCTCCTACCAATTATTTGCATATTTCTACTTCCAAAGCTTGGCCCAAGGGGTGGCCGATTCCTTGAGCCACCTCCACCAAAGTTTGGCTCCCGAAACTCTGCTGAGGATTTCAGGGTCATGAAGCCCCAAACCACCATGGGCCTTAGGTTTGTAGAGTTTGTCCCAAGCTACCAAATCCCACTTCTTTTTCTCTTCCTCTTTTCCCCAAAGAAAATCTCTTTGAATACTCCTGATTTGTTGCATAACTCCTTTATAAGCAGGAAGAGTTAAAAACCTGAAAATGGGTATAGCCTGTAGGACAACCTTAGTAAGCACAAGACGCCCCGCCAAATTCAAAGACCTACATGTCCATTTCCTGACTTTGTCCTGAAGTTTATTAGTTACCGGCTCCCACACTCCCTTGCTCAGAGGTTTGTCAGTAAGAGGAATTCCAAGGTACTTGGAAGGTAACTGATCCCTTTGAAACCCAAGAATTATGGTGAGGTTCCTCTGAATAGCAATGTCAGTATTAGAAAAGAACACCTTTGATTTTTCAAGGCTTACCTTTGTACCAGCGGCCAATGTAAAGTCGTTCAGGATTTCTTTGAAAGCTCTGGCTTCCTTGACCGTAGGAATGCCCTGCAGCATTGTGTCATCAACAAATTGTTGATGAGTAGAAGCAGCACCATCCGGAGTAAGTTTCAGACCCTGGATTCTTCCTTCAGAATTTTCCATTTTGATTGCTCTGCCTAGCCCTTCCATCATGAGAACAAAGAGGAAGGGGGAGAGCAGATCCCCTTGTCTGAGACCCCTAGAAGGCATAAAGGTTCTAGAGGGAGAGCCATTAAGCAAAATGGAGAAGTTGGCCATGGATACAAGGGCCATAATCCATCTTATCCAGTTGTGGTCGAAGCCATAAGCTCTTAGCACTGCCCTAATGTAAAACCAGCTTAGCTTATCATATGCTTTCGCTAGGTCAAGTTGCATGATCATACCAGCTTGCTTATTGCTCTTAAGAGAGTGTACCACCTCGTGAGCTTGTATGATGTTGTTAAGAATATGTCTTCCTTCCACAAATCCATTTTGCTCCTCTAAGACGAGAGCAAGAAGAAGAGGCTTGAGTCTGTTAGCAATCACTTTGGAAATAATTTTGTACACCACATTACATAAGGCTATGGGTCTGAATCTGTCCGGTGTCATAGCTTTTTCCTTCTTTGGAATCAAAGCTATGAAAGAATCATTAGGAGCTTTCGAAACGGTTTTGGATCTTCTAGAGTCTTCCACAACATCAAGGATATCTTGTTTGACTGTTTTCCAGCAAGCTTTGAAGAAGTCCACATTGAAGCCATCAGGGCCAGGAGCTTTCCAAGTTTTCATATCATTGATAACTTCACTAACCTCCTCTTCAGACACTGGCATGTTAATATTGTGGTTGTCTTCCCTGGTTACAAGCTTAGGAATGAACTTGGTGAATTTGTTAATGAACCGAGATCTGTCGACGAGAGGCTCCTCTGCTATGCTAAGGAAGTGTTGAACTAGGACAGATTCCATTTCTTTGTGAGAGATGAGCTCTTTCCCTTGAGAATATTTAAGTTTTGAAATTTTTTTATGAGATCTGTGATCCAAGGTTGATTTATGAAAAAACTTTGTGTTTCTTTCTCCTTCTCTAATCCACTACACCCTCGATTTCTGTCTCCAAAAAATATCCTCTTGCATGCACCAATCATCCCATTCGTTCTGAAGAGAGTTAGCCTGAATTTTCCATTCCTTGGTAAAACCTTCTGAGATGATGATCTGATTAATCTCCTGGAGTTTCTGTTCAACTTCTCTTTTGGCTTTAAAAATATTACCAAACTCTTTTTTGTTCTAATCTTTAAGCCTAGATTTGATGTGTTTAAGTCTCTACTGCAACATGAACATTTTAGTGCCTTGAACGGGCATATCTTCCGCCCACCATTTGTCAATATTGCTGGTGAAGTTAGGGTGAGAGAGCTAGACATTTTCAAACCTAAAAGGTTTGTTCCTTGGTGTACCCATGAAAGTAGCTTCAAGCTGGACAAGAAAGTGGTCCGAGCCTCCGAAGGGAAGGATTGAAGCTGACATATCAAGGCCTTTGAGAAAGAGGTCCTCTGAGATTATGAATCTATCTAGTTTAGAGGTGACTTGAGAAGCCCCTCCCCTCCTATTATTCCAAGTAAAAGTGTCATTTATTGTTTCGATGTCCACTAGCCCCAAGTTATCCATGAAGTTCTAGAAGCAAATGGAATCTCTGCCTAGTTTTTTGGTACCGCCTTTTTTCTCTGTAAGAGATCTGATCATATTGAAATCCCCAGCCAAAATCCAGGGAATATCAAGATATCTCTCTCTCAGCTTCTCAAGGGAGGTGAGAAGCTTAAGTTTGTATTCTAGTTTTTGAGGACCATAGGTGTTAGTGATCATGTAGATCTCCTTATCACCCAAAGTCCCACCCGCCAATTTATCCACTTTAACCTCTAGATACTCATACTTGATAAACCATTTTCTGTGTATCTCTCTGATCTTGTCCATCGAACATTTTGTTTCCTGAATAAAAACCATATCAGATTTTTCTTCTTTCATTCTACTACTAAGAGTTCTTTGTTTCCTTGTACTTCCTAGACCCCTAATGCTCCAGGTTGTAAGCTTCATTAAGAAAGGTTTGTAAAGGAGTAACTGGTAAGATCCCTCATCTTACCTGAGTTAATCATAAGTTTCCCACATTCGGTCAGCAGCTCATTTTGTGTTTTTCTTCCTCTTTTCCTACCCAGGTTCTTGGAAGAATGCATCAGTGTATCCTCCATCATTTTCACTCCCATATTCTCCTGGCTATCATGGTTTCTTTTGACTCCAGAACACTTCGTTTGTGATCTCCAGAGGAAGAGCTATTGAACCCTGTCAAACTCCTCTTTTGGCAGAGAGTCTACCCCTTTGGTGATTCCCTGCTCCAGAAACTTTTCTAGATCTAAATTCTCCCTCTCTAGAATCTCCTGCAGTTCATGGTCTTTCGTTCCAGCCTCACTTGGGGTCATCTCGTGGTCCCTACTGAGCTCCATAATGCTCAGCATATCATTCTTTTGTTTGTTTTTTTCTAGTATATCTTCCATATTAGTATCACTTTCCTTCTCATTGGGAATTTTCTCTGATTCTTGGTTTGTTCTGTTGTTTTCGACTTCTTATTCTAATATCTTGAAACTATTGTGACTCGATTGTCCATCTTCATTAATTTTCTTTTGATACCGCTTGCCTCCATTCCCTTTACCCCCAACCTTAGTAAAACCTTCAGGATCCTTGCCTGTAGTGGCTTTCGTATTGCTCTCCAACTTGTTCAATGTGCAGTCCCTGTATAGTTGCCCGTGCTCATGGAACTTATGGCACCTAAATGGGACGTGCTCATAGTCCACCACCTGCACCCATTCCTCGTCATACACTTCTAAAATGATTGCATTCGGAAGTGCCCCAGATAAGTCCATTTCCACACATATCCGGGCAAAGGAAGTGTATTTGCCTCTTAGATTAGCATCTGAGATCTTTATAAAATGCCCTAGCTTGTTGCCGATAGCCTCTAAAGCCTTCGACAACCAATAATCTAAAGGAAGGGAATAGAGTCTTATCCATACCGATAGCGACATGAAATTTTCTCGTTCTGGGACAAAGTTCATTACCCATGGTCTCATATAAAGGCCTGCAGAAGCATAAAAATAGGGTCCTCCCTCGAACACTCTGTCTTTATCCTCTAAGCTTGTGAACACCACCGTGAAGAAGCCCTTGGACCCAAGGTGAAGGTCAATCCCCCCTTTGGTTTCCAGTGGTTCCTTATCCATGCTTGCAAAGCCTTCTCCATCTGCCAAATCCCGATAAATTTACAGATAATAGCATACTCCGACAGGTGGTCTCTGTCTACCTGCAGCACTGGGTCACTTAAAATGACTCGAGGAATATTGGTCGACTTAGGTTTACAGACCCCTGATGTACTCATAGGAGCAACTTTCAGACTGCTAACCTCTATCCTCTTCTTCTTACTAGCTTCCTCATGATTCTCTTCCTGTCTTTGAGGTCTGATAGTTTCTGATTTTTTTGTATTCTTAGCCTGTGTTACCACCTCCGTGGGTTTCTTGAAGCGATGCAATCCAATGCTTCTATCCGCAACCACTTGACTATAGGAGGGAGTTGATCTCCCTCCTCCGTGCCTTGCCATGGTGACCAGCAACAAAACCCTAAAGCAAAACCTAGCCAATCCAGTGATTAAGCATTTCTTTCTTAATTTTATTAAGAAAGTTTTGTTGATATATGATTACTAATTTTTAAGATCTTGTGACCAAAAATTTCTTGAACTTGTTTTATTTACCCATAGTTTTTATAGTTCTTGCCTCCAAAGTATATCAAGAATTCAAGAAATTAATCTTATTAGAAGATATATAATTCGAGAAATCAAGATTAGAAGATATAGAATTCCAAAAATCAAGAAATTAATCTTCTTGAATTCAGGGATTCAAGAAGTTTTTCCTTTTTTTCTCCTTTAGTGTGTATGTGATTAATGTTTGTGTGTATTTGTTCTCTCAATTCAAAGGATTTGAAACTCCAACCAAGGTGGACACTTGGCGGTGGAAAATCCAATGCAATGCACTAAAACTCTTCATTTCATTTTAGGGGATTCAAATTCTATGGTGCAAAGGTTGGGGTGGGCGCGGTCAGGTCCAAACTAATTCTACCAATGTGCAACGACAAGGGCATTACCAGGATCCCACTTTGAAGTTCTAGATTCCACTTCGAGTCACTACAAAACGAAAGATTAGTCGACATTTATTGGGTGGTTAGTCTTCAATTTCTCGTTTATTATAATTGGTTTGTTAAAGCTATTTTACCTTCTTTCCTCAACCAAACACAAAAAAATTGGTCTCAATTACCATGCAAAAAGTTAGTGTGAATTTGTTAAAGTAATTTAATCTAAAAAAAAAATTGTTAATGTGGTTTCTAAACAATATGTATATTCCTCATATGGAATATACAACATTATACCTATGAAATATATACATAGAGAATTGAACCCATGACATCTCAATAGAAAAGGTGTTTTGTTTAAGGCATTTTAATAGACATGGATTTAGTTAACCAAAGAAAATCAAATGGCTTCTCTCACTCTTTTGGGAGACTCCTTATTCAACATTTAGTGAAAAACTCCTCTTTGAGAAATAAAACATTAGAAAGTCTCATGAAAAGAATGAAAAGAGCAACAAAAGAGTTCTCTTCAATAGCAAATTTCCATGTTCTTTATGATCCAAGGAAAGATGTAAACTTGCATGCTAATGAAGTGTGTAAATTTAAAATTGGAAGATTTTAAAATCAATGGTTGAATCAAACCCCCTCCCACTCCTTAGAGTGGGATGGATTAGCATTGCACAATTATTAGGATTGCATTATCTATCAATAATAGTATGACATGTAAATTTTGTTTTCAGATGACTACATTTTGTAAAATATATACCTACAAAAACCCATTTTTCATTGTTCAATTTTAAGACCCTCTCAAAAAATCTGTAATTTTGTTGAATCAAAAGGTTGAATGAAAAAAATTTGAAGATATAACTATGTACCACCTAATATATTTGATGCTATCAAGATGCAAACATACATATAAATACAAAATTCTCATTTTAATTTAAAAACAAATAATAATAAAAATATGAATTCCATACTCAAAATAAATAGCTAATTAAATTTAATTTAAATAATTAAAACTAAAATATATATATATATATAATTATTATTTTCATAAATTATACATCAAAATTTCCTTAAATTCTCCCAATAAAAACATTTCTTTTTTTTTTTTTTTTTTTCTTTTTTTTTTTTTTTTTTTTTTTTTTTTTTTTTTTTTCCGAAGGTGGCAAAACCTATCAAACTCAGGTGTCTAACCAACAGTGAGGACAACCATCTCTGGCTGCTATCCGCGAATGTCGATTTGACTCATCACCGTTATCAAGGAAAACCACGCCACCTGTAATAACCCGCTGGTGGTCCGTAAGGGAGCAGGCTTTCACTCCTGCCAGATGCCTCTGGGTCTTGGGCCGTTAACCTGTTTCCTTACGTCCGAGGAAGACGAGCTCTTAGCCAAGCAGAAGCAGTTTTACGGCATACTCCAGGCCACCAATAAAAACATTTCTTATTAAAAATACATATAATATTTTTATTTTATTTTGAAATTTAATTTACACCATATTTATTTTAATTTCTTTAATAAGCAAAATTAAATATTATTTATAAATAAATATTAATTTCACTTTATCTCACATTTACACTTCCTTCTTAATTACAAGTTTCAAATCATGATAATGGCAACGCCCATAATGGAATATAACTACCAACCAAAATGGTGGATTAATGATACACGCACTTGGCAAAATAATGTACAACCCATGTAAAATTATTCAAAAATTCTTAGCGCAATCCATCATGAGGAACAAAAGCAAAGATGGAGAAAATAGTTCTTTCATAGGTTGAAGTGGAGGAAGAGGTTACCTATTGGGTTTCTTAACTAAAGAATATTTTCCCTAAACAAATTATATACATTCAAATTATAAACATTTATTAATAAATAAAACAATTATGGGTAAAAAAAAGCTAACTTTCAACTTTTCCTATTCTAAAATCACAAGGTATTAAATAACATCTCTTACAAATTTTGTTTATTGTACTAAAAGCAACAAAATTGTTATTTTAAAATATGATAGAATTGAATTTTATAGTAAATTTTAAAATTTTAAAAAAATCTTATTTAAGTGTTTATGTTACATTAAACACACCATTTACTTATAAAAAGCAATGATTTTGTATTTTATGTTGATTAACCAAAAAGCAATGACTTTGTGCTATATGTTTACGGCAATCAATAATTCCTATGCTATTGGGCCATTAATGTTTACCAGTACCTTATGCCCCTTGCTTATGCAGCGCTATACAATGTCGATGGTATCGCCATCCCCATCCTAGGGCAGTGAATGCATTTGTGTGGATTGATATGATAGGTAGATACGATAGGTATGATCAGATTGCCTACTTCCATTTAACACGAATTGTATCTAATGCACTAATTCCCCGTTTCCCGCCGCCTGGATGAATGAATTCCACCTTTTATATAACAGGTGAAGGGTGAAGGCAACCAATAATTCCTATGCTATTGGGCCATTAATGCTTACCAGTACCTTATGCCCCTTGCTTATGCAGCACCATACCATGTCGATGGTATCGCTATCCCCATCCTAGGGCAGTGAATGCATTTGTGCGGATCGATATGATAGCTAGATACGATAGGTATGATCAGATTGTCGGCTTCCATTTAACACGAATCGTATCTAATGCACTAATTCCCAGTTTCCCGCCGCCTAGATGAATGAATTTCGCCTTTTATATAACAGGTAAAGGGCGAACAGGGTATGGGCACCCATTTCTGCATTTTGAGCTATTTGAAGACCGCACAAAGGATCTTAGGCACTAAACCTGCTTTCTCAGACCTACACAAGTAAGTTTATGATGCTACCATTACGATTTCTTTTGCTTTGTCTGAGTTTTCTATAGTCGTGCAGCTCAATATTGGATCTAATTTTAGTGCCTATGGAGATGCTGAGATTGTTTCCTTTTCTACAGAACAACGTCATTCAAGTGTACTTCCGTGGCATCTAGAAACTGTGATGGTGTCCGATTTTTGCATAATATCTTTACAGGTGCCTGCATCCATTAGGAAGATCTGAGAAACTGTTAGGGGGTTGCTGCTGGTTGAGATTATTCGTGCAAATTTAATGTTTTTTAATTATAAGTATAGCAGATATTAAGTAATAATAGTAAGTAATGATAGGTTTAACGTAAAACCGTTTTCTTAAAAAAAATTAATTAATTAATTAATTAATAGGATAGTATCAGTTTGTTTGTCGGTTTATAATGATCATTGAAAGAGCAATCATCACTATCTACGACTTAAGAGTGGTCATCTTAAACTTTGAAACATATAGTATATTCTTAAAAAAAAAAACTGTCATTTCAGGTTAAAAAAATATTCCATTTCATGCCTTAAATCAAGCATAAGTGCATATTAATAGAGCTTGATTAACTTAACTCAGGCTCATTAATGTAAGGATAAGTTTTCATTAGGATTTTGTTTTGTTAATAAGAATTTAGTGTTTTTGGTTGATTTAGTTTTCTTAACATATAAATTTAGTATATTTGGATTAGTTCGAGTTTCTTAACATATAATTAAGTTTTATGGAATATAAATTATTTTTTATAAAAAACTAATTACATTTACTTTTGAGTTAAAATAATATTTGTTTATATAATTTGGTTCATTTGTATTAGTTACGATTTATTAGTCTGCAATGTTAAAATAAATTGGTTACCAAAACCATATTGGGTTGCATGATTTTTCAATTTAATTTAATTTAATTTGGCCTAATTTTACATGTGAATTTGTTATGATTTTGGTTTCAAAAATGCATATCTACTCATATTTATCTACATACATTCAATTTATAATACACATTTGTGAAAATAACTGTGAGATTAGATATAATTTTGTTTATTTAATTGAACACTATATATTTGTGAATGAAAGCTTATAGCTAGCCTCTTAAGAGAAACGAAGTGACATCATTTTCAATTTGTTTTTTTTTATTTTTACAAGTCACATAACTTAATTAGTAAAGGAGTAAGTGGTCCATAATCCACACATATTTTTTACTAACCAAAGCATTTTTACTTCATTAGCAATGGGACTAGGAACCGAGTGTTATTAAAGAAAGGGAGTAGCCCCTGCTTCCCTTGTGTCTTTTAGACGATCCTAGGCTTGCATCTGAAAGCTTTCTCAAAGCACTTGGTTTTCCATCTCCATTTTTAGGCTCACATAGTGTAATAGGAAGGTAGTAAGTGGCCTATCAACCACGCATTATTTTATTTGCAGGTAAGGAACAAGCATAACTTGGTAAAAGTAGAGGATTTTGTAAAGGATCATCATATATCCACATCATTCCACTTTTTATGTTCACTTTGTCACTTACACACACATTGCACTACACACACTAAGCTACTCTATACTTTGAACAAAGGGCATCAAGTTTCAAGAGCTTTTCTTCATAGTTTATTTGAGCTTACTTTTTCACATCATAAGTGAAGGAAGACACCTAAAAGCAATCATAACTTGAAAAAACTAAATTTTCCCACAGGGGCCATAAAATAATTTATAGTTTAGGTTAGGACTGTTGGGGGTAGGCATCAAATAAGTCGCCATGGTCATGTTACATTTTGAAACATAGAAGTTGTCTTTTAGGGTGCTTCAAATCCTTCAATCATCCCATGGAAAAGACTACCCGGGTAGCATAGAGACCTGATTCAGAGGGGGTTCGGCTTAGGCTCAGTGCGTGCGGTACTATATGGGGCTACCCGACTTGTATAGTGCTCAGTACTGATCACCAATTACCAAGAAGCTAAAGACTCGACTGCCCCCATGAGACGAAGGTATCTTATTGGCCAAATTTTAGGGCATCTTTCCCTATAGGTGGAGGTGCGGGAAGCACTAAAGCCTGATTCATTACCTTGGTTGATTCTTTTGGCTGCTGGAAGTGTCACTAGTTCTTTTGAGACGTAGCCCCAGCACCCGTCATAAAAGATATCTCCACAAGGCCCAACTACTTTGAGAGTGGAAAGGATGAATAGGTCTTCATAGGATCTTTTATCATACGCAAAACAAACTAAAACCATTTTTCTTGTTTGATTTATCACCAAGCTTAACTTAAACGGAAAGTAACAATTTATTTTTTACTTTGTTTTATGTATGTAATTTTTTTTGTATACATATCCCTCACCTCACCACAGAAGTGACAAGCAATCCATTTAACAATATATAAATACCTTACTTTTTCATATTAAGAATATTAAGAGAATGATATGCAAAATCCAATTCTCATTTCACCTAAATATACATTAAAATAAATTCTACAAATAAAAATTGAAACGAAATATTTATGTTTACGAACAAAATATTTTTAAATAATAAAATAATTAATCAAATTATAATTAATTAAGAAATTTGAAACCATTAACTATATTTCATTCACTATAATTATACATTCTAATTACTTATAAATATTGTTTCCTTTTTGTCCATTAACTATTGTAGAAATGTAATTAGGATTGTAAAATATACTATTATTATTACCAAAATTTAATAATTTAATCAAATTCAAATGATCCATTAAAAAAATGAAAAGAAGTGTAAACTTACTTCATAATATATTTTGTACGAATTGAAATATGTTCCCAAAATACTCTTGTTAATATCTAAATGGAAATTTTGTTATACTAAAATGGAAATAATACACGTATTTGTCATTGAGATTTTGAAATTTGTTACCAAATGATATAGAACCAGTTATGGTTTATTAAGTTTTATGTCTTAGGAGCCAAATCAATGTTCTTAACATATATTTATAAGTGGAGACAGAAATACAACTAACACATTTTAATAAAAGCGCACGCATATTGAATAAATAAATAACCTACAGAGTTCATCAAATGCACTGACAAAAGTAGGAATATAATTCTTAGAACTAGTTGCAAAGTTTATGTTCGGTTCTAAAAATTCAAAATAATAAAACTAGTGCAGTCATAAAAATGAGATGGCTAATAAATACTGGTAGATATCAATTTTCAAGGAGACATGCCTTTCTCAATATATATCAAAGTAAAAAAAATTACTTCTGAAGCTCGTGTTTTTGAAAAACAATATATTTGATTACAAAAGTTCAATAAAACTAGTGCAGTCATATAAATTAGATGACTAGTAAATAATAGATATCAATTCATAATGAATAACAATAGACACTACTTTAGTATAGCTCATTTTATTAAGATTTAAAAAAACATAAAACTTAACTAATTTATAATTTTATTTTAAACTATATTATTATTATTAATTATAAAAACAAGTAATACATAAATTAAACATCTATACATTTATAAAAACATGTATCTAGATTTTTAATCATGAGGATTTGCACTCACTTTACCATGGAGATTTTCTAATGTAAATAAGCTTTCATATAATATGAAGGCTTATCAATACCACATGACCAAACACCATAACTTGTTTTATATGACACTTGGTTGTATGGAATTTTTTTTTAATTGATCAATTAAATTAAAAGGACCAAAAAAACATAAATATTCTAGAACATTCCATGAAAATTAAATTCCTACCACTAATAATTATTGATGATTCAATTAAAATTCTAAAAACTCTACTAATTTTCTTAACTTACTAATTAGCATGTTATAGAGTGGGGTGGTGGGTGATAGAGGGGTTATTACAGATCCTATATGATTAATTGAAAGTGTATTTGTTTGGGTTCTTGATATTTCAATAAATAATCATGCTAAATCTTATACACTATGGAAAGGTTTGAAGGCTTCCAACAACTTTGATTTTTAAATTTTGAAGGTGCTGATGGATTTTTAGAATGTAACAAGGCGTATGGTTCACATTACTCCATTGAACACTCATTTGGCTTTAATACTAAAGTGGGTGAAGAAGGTATCTAAGACCTCTCTAGGGTTAACTTCTTGCATGCTTTAACGAAGCATAATGCTTTGATCGAGATATATGAAAATCAATCCGCACGTTGCTTATGTGAGCGACTATTTGGTTCCACACAATTTCGATCCAGCGAGAAGTTCCACCCTTTATTCTTTAGGGGTTATGGTTGTAGGCTTTGGGATTTAGCTAGAGGAATTAGATTGCAAAATAAAGTTTGATTTGGTGAGTCTTAACTTTCGGAGCTACTTGATTTGCACGATCCTTATCCTATTCTATAACATTAGTAAGTCACCACCATTATGTCTTTTTTTCTGAAAGAGGATTTAATAGAGGGGATTGCCTCTTGTCTTAATTCACAACATTTTTTACTAGTTTTACTCTCTATATTTGGGGGTTTTCTGGGAGAGGTGTTATGTCTCCCTTTCATCCCTCTTCGAAGGGCCCCTATTAGCACACTGATTCCCACTATTGTACAATCAGTGGGGGCGTATCATAGCCCACACCCACTACCCTTTTTCCTATTTCACTTCCACCATGCCTTTATCCATCAAGCCTAAACCATGCCTATATCCATCACCAAGTGGTTTGGCATCTACCTAAGAAGGGCGGTGTTAGGCCCCTATACTACTAGTGTAACCCCTTATTGTTATTAGTACAACCCCCTTATTATATTGATGTACCCATGTAGTGCCCATATTGTTACTATTGTGCCCCATAGAAGCCCACTATTGTTATTATTGTGCCCTTACATTATTATTGTTATGTCGGCTCTAATTATATTATGACCCCTTAGACTCCTATATATAGAAAGGAGGTATTTTCATTTGTATCATCTAAGAATTGTTCATTTGTGTAATGTAAAGGAGGTTACCCCCTTGAAGAGGCTGAATTCTAAGGCGTTCAACTATCTTTTCTATCTTTTTGTGAGTTGGTTTCATAACAGGCGGTCTTCTCCATTGCCCAAGATCTTCACAATGAGAATGAGTAGTTAATCAAAATCTCTTCATGAATTAATAAAGTTGATTCTATTCATTATATTTTTTACAACTAATTGATTAATGTAATTTTTGCAGAAATATCAATCAGGAAATTCACTTGGGAGTACCATACATAAATAATCATTCTTTGTTTTAAACGAAAAATATTAGAAACTTCCTTAAAAAAAACATAAAACACAAGTATATGATAAACAAAGCACAATATATCGTCCCATGATAAATGCAACTTATTGTATAAATAAAAATAATTTCATGTGCATTGTAAAGAAATCCTTGTAGGAAACAATCATAGACTCTAGCTAATAGATTATAGGAAAGAAAACTTGGGTCCCCACTAGGACCTTCCAATTTAGCATTTTAAAAAGTGGTATACGATAAATAATAAATATTAAAAATTAACGCACACTATCTTTACAGAAAGTAACTAATTAGTATCTACTTACTATGGTTTTTTTTAATATGAACAAAATTTATTAATGGATCTATGACATTCATCAAGGTATAAACCTTCTTCAACAATGTTTTGTTTTGTTCAATCATGTTTATAACAAGAATAACACATAAATATATTAAATATGTCTTTAAATTTTTATAGAGTGAAGGACCTTACAAGACTACATAGTGAAATGTAAAGTAGTAGTTCTTCATATGTTGATTAACGATAAAAGAAACAAAGATCGTTGCTTTTTGAAGCTTCATGGCACTTCCAAGATTTTACTGAATGTTTGTGTTGTTGGCCATTATTTCAACAACCCAACCACTACCTAATTAGTTTATTAATGAATGTTCATATTTATACTTTTAAAAAACTTAATAAAATATGACATGAATGTTCATATTTATACTTTTAATAAAATTAATAAAATATACCATTAGGAGAACAAGGGCCAAGTGAGTAGGATGTTGATTAATCTTGTATAAAAATTTACTATTCTTTTATCATGAATAAATCAATTCTTTTCCCATCATGTCTTCTACCCTTTCTTCTTCTTCTCCTGGTGAAAGTCCTGATGCTAGTAACTAGGAGGCTAAGAAGAATAACATAGGGAAGAAGAAGAAGAAGCAACATAAGAAAGGGTTTAACAAACCAGCCATGGCCGTGAGTGTTGGTAATGTTGAGGAACCCTCCAACATGCAACACATGCCCAAATACCTTTGCAAGCTTTGTAAGGGTGCTCACCTTCTTAAGGATTGTTCTGGTATACCTAGAGTCTTAGAAGTGTGGTATAAATATTCCCGTCAACTTATGGTTGATCCATTGACTAGTGATTCTTAAGTTCTTGGGGAAAAGGGTAAAGTTAGGTTTCCTTGTAGGTTATTTGAGGGGAGGCATCAAAATCACCTTTTCCCTCATATGGATGTAGCCTCTAAATTGTCTAAATCAACTTTGTTCAGAATGCCCACTTTTTCTATGGAGAATGCGTCGAGTCTTGCTCCCTTTAGTAAACTTAGTTCTTTCTTGATCAAACTCAAAGTGGTGTGACATTCCTACATTAGTTTTGACCCAAACCGTCAATCTAGGAGTTTACAAAACCTTCCTCCTTTGAGAGAGGTGTTATGTCTCTCCCTTCGATCCCTCTTTGAAGGGCCTCTATTAGCACACCATCTCATGTCTTGGTG